>VUQH01002404.1:25156-40686 GCA_015106775.1 Etroplus canarensis
CGCCGGATGCCCTTCCTGACACAACCCTCACCATTTACCCGGGCTTGGGACCGGCACTAGGACTACACTGGCTTGTGGGCCCCTGTGGCTGGTTTGAAACAGAAACTTGTGAGAGACAAGGCAATCCCAGGTGCTAGAAGATTGAAACACACACACACACACACACACACACACACAGTTGTGAAGATATTGCAGTCCTATGAAAAACCAAACTGAACCCTCAAACTTTCAGGACTCTGGAAAATAGTCAACCAGATTTTTTACGCTTTATACTCAAATAAAACTGCATTAAAAAAGAATGCCATTAGTAATATATCGAATAGTGCATAAATTAGTGGTATGTAATTTTCTTAGGTTGTAAGCACATTGGACAAGGCATAATCAATTTTAAAAATTGAATTAAAAAAAATGAATATAAGGAGTCAGCAAATATATGTAATCAAGATTACAGTATGTAACTATTCACGTTTGAAATTCTCTATTCCATTTGGCTGCCCTTCCTCTTGTTTTTACATACAAAATATGACACATGCAAAAGTCTTGATGAGGTACATTGCAAAGATTTTTCTGATCAAAGGTAAACTACATGTTTACCCGTATGTAAGGATTCTGACTTTCTTTATGCACAAAGCTCTCATGGCTAGCCTCATGGGGCATTTCTGGCTGATATAAAGAACAACATCTTTTTTTATCTATAAATACAGCATCCTGTGGATGATGATAAGGTGATATAATACATCAGGAAAGAAAACACAGGTACAACTGTCTCAGTGAATTGCATTTAATTTTAAATAGCTTGTTAATTTTGAATTGCATTTCATTTAGCTTAAGATAGTTGATCTGTTGGTACAATTCTTAAGGAACATATTCTTTTCTACAGGAAAGGTAACAGCATAGAAAAATCTATAATTATGGATACAAATTCATCTTCAATGAATTTTCTAACACTGGAAACACTGGGCTTATCAGGTACACATATGTATCCAGCATTTGTATTTGGAACACTTACTTATCTAATAATTGTGTTCTGCAATTTGTTGGTATTAATAATTATTGCAAAGAATAAAAAGCTACATAAGCCAATGTTTATCCTGCTGTTCAACTTGCCCATTAGTGACATAGTGGGTGCTACAGCTTTTTTCCCTCATCTTTTATTCAGCATTGTGACAGAAAACAGATTGCTTTCCCATCCTGCGTGTATCATTCAGGCTTTTCTGCTTCATGTTTATGGTACAGGAAACTTGTTGATCTTGAGTGCTATGGCATATGACAGATATATTGCTATATGTTGTCCACTGAGGTATACAACCTTTATGAATTCACATAATTTGATCAGAATGATTATTTTGATATGGTTCATAAATTTGTCAATGATGTTTACATTGTTTCTGCTGCTTGCTCGTTTTAAAACTTGCAGAACAAATATTGTGGATTTGTACTGTAACAATCAATCATTACTGAAACTAATCTGTGAGGACACCAGAGTGAACAACTACTATGGAATAGCAACTATATTTGTGCTTATGGGAGGCCCACTGTTAATAATTATGTTCACATATGCACAGATATTGCGTACATGTGTCATTGCTAATCATACAGATTCTCGTCAAAAGGCCATTCAGACATGCGGTGCACATTTAGTTGTTTTCTTAGTCTTACAAATCAACACTACCTTTACATTCATCGCTCACCGCATTGAGGGTGCGTCCCCTTTTCTGCGAAGAATTTTTGGTGTATCTGTTCTAATTTTTCCTCCTCTCTTGGACCCAATTATATACGGACTGAAAACCAACGAACTAAAGCGTTGTATATTAGCACTTCTAAAAAGAAATGTAGGCTCAACAAATTAACCAATTCCCTTGGCTTTGCTGTTTATATTTACATTTTGTTTTACAATATAATACAAGATAATCTGCTGACAACTTCAGTTTTTGGTATAGGTCGGTAATAATAATCTCCATACAAAAACATTTGTTATATGTTCTTTCATGATGGACAAAAAAATAGAACTTTTGCATTTTTGATGATCATATGGTGTGAGACTGTAAATAACCTAATATCAGTTTTTATGTTATTATATGCTAATGAGCAATCATAGCCACTTAACATGTAACAAATTACAAAAAAAGCTAAAGTTATTTTTCTTGGTTTTGACTGCTTTGTTTTAGTTTTATATCTGAAAGATATAAATGAAAGGATGAAAGGATGTAAACAGAATCCTTTATGCAAATGAAAAAGTAGGTACAACATTAGCACATACAATTAATTTAGAAATGTGAATGTTTGTTCTTATTCATTACTCTTATGTAGTATCTCCCACTGTTGACATAAATAGATTGCAGCTGACTAAATGCATGTTATGAACTCTGAATGAAGTAGTTTGCTTATTTATTGCTAATTTTCTTATTCTTATGTAGTTATTATGAATAGCAATTTGATGTGTATTTATTGTTTAAATGTTATACTTTGTACTATACTGTGTTTGTGCGTCAGAACGGATGACTCATCTCCTGCAGGCCAAATCTACTTGTACAAACAAAACACCTGAACCTGAAATTTCAATGTTGATTTGTTAATTCATAATATGTGTCTTATATGATGAATGGACAACAGATAGAATAAAATAAAACAAAAATCAAACTGAAGTTTGTTTTAATATTTTTGTAGCTATCATGAATGTACTGACAGTACAATAAGCTTGATATTAAAGATGCCATTGTGGTTGATATGATTGTGAGTGAGTTTTAGAGTCACTGGGAACACAGAAAAGATGAGTAAAGTTAATTGTTAACTTTAGCCAAAAAATATTCATCACAGCTTTATCACTACTGAAAAATACTTTCTATAAATCATACCTTTTAATGGGAAACTAATTTTTCTACAGTGTTTAGGAAGTTGTTTTTTTTGTTATTTTTGTTTCATTTTTTGTCATGTCCCCACAGTAAATATCCTCAAACTCAAGTAACATCAATAATAAACAGGAATACAGAATAGCCGCAGCAGTTATGGGTAGTTTTACCCAAAACGTTTCGTTTGTAAAAAGAGAAATTAAGCAGAAGAAAAATGATCAGTACAAAAGCACCTACCAACAAAATACAGACAAAATCATGTTTTCCCCATCATATTTAATTTTATGTATATATGAGTGACATGTAACTGTCATGAAATACAAAATGAAAATTTGTAGATTAAAACTCCTTGTTAGATGACTAGTCATATTATGTGTTTCCCTTGTAAATATTTCTAGTGTACATTCATTTTGTAAGTTATGAATTCTACATATTTGAAAACACAGTTTTAATTGCATCTCTTTTACTTTTGGCCTCTCATCAATGAATTTTTATTTTCTAATTTATATGCCTAATATGCCATAAATAAATGAGAGAATGCCAACAATCTCCAGTGTCATTAACACTCAGTATAGTACTCTCAGCTCCCATCCCAAAGCCTTACTAAAAATGCCTCATATTTGATGACTCATATAGCCTCACTGACTCTTAAAACCAGGTCATACTGAAATTATTATTGGAAGCAGTTTTGTTAATTTAGGTTTCATTTACACAAGCAAAATATGCATTTCTCCTTAGAAACAACAAAAAATGTGTACATTCCTGTTAAACAAAGTAACACAACAGTATTGTCTTTCCTGTATCACTGACGTTTACTGTTTTGCCCATCCCAGTTTCCAAAGATCCACTTTAAGGTATAGATATTGTCATACTATGTCTTTTATCTAACATATATCTAAACCTATTTACAGTTTTTCCAAAAGAAAGCGAGGGTTGGGGTCATCACCGATGGCATCACAGGGTTAAAAAATCTCTGGCCCTGAAAAAGAAAACAGTGTGGCAATGAATGCTGTGCTCTTCCAAACCTCCTGAAGTGGCATCAGCTATTAATCTGTTCATTAGAAAGAACATAGCTGCTATTAACCCCCAGACAAGGGAAATCATACAGTAAGCCAACACACTCTTTTTAGTTGTTATATGTGCACGCTTTTACATGTATAACACAGCAGAATCAGTAATATGCAGTGTTGATAGACGTACAGAACAAGGCAGCCTATTAAAGGCACTAAGGAGCACAGTGGGGGGGGTTCGAAAAAGGCACTGTTCAAGGGCACCTTGACAGATTTCTCATTTTCTTTAAATCAGCAGTATAGAATTCAAGAATCTAGATTTCAAGCTGTTTTTTCCTCTCTTTTTTAATTTATAAACTGCAATGATTTAAGTTTATATATGCTGTATTATTTAAACTTCATTTCAGAAAAGTTGGAATATTTCCTAAAATGCAAAGAAAAAAGTCTGTGACATACTGTATGTTCATATGCACCTTTAATTAACTGACAGTGTTTACTAGAGAGTAGTGAGAACTGCTATGATGTATAGTTTGGAGATGGTGGCACTGAAAAAAATGACAGGAGGCTGAGGTGGAGGTGGCACAGTTGAAGATGATGAGATATTCACTAAGAGTGACCAGGATGGACAAGATCAGAAATACTGTAAGTACGTCAGAGGGAGAGTTCAGGTCAAGGGGGTTTAGAAACAAAGTCAAAGAGGCAAGGTTGAGATGGTTTGGAAATCTACAGATAAGAGAGATTTGATATATTAGACAAAAGCACAAAGTCAAACATTACTTTTTCAGTGGCAGAAGTGGAGCTGTGATGAGCCTACATTTTCAAAACTACAATTCCTGGGAAATTGACATCACTTCCTGTTGTAACAGTGAGTGGCCACATAAAAACCACCTTATAGTTCATGCTGACGATGTGATGACATATTTCAACCTAGGAACTGTAAACAGCTGATGAAGCAAGCTTGTATAAAAGCAGCACACATCAAAGGCTCAGTCTTTGCAAGCAAGGATGGGTTATGACTCAACACTTTGTGCCAATTTTTGTGAGAGAATTGTTAGTCATTTCAAAAGGAACATTTCTCAATGCATCATTGAAGATATTTTAGATCTTTTCAGATGTATACTTTATTGTGAAAAGAATTAGATAATTCAGAGACATGTCACCGCATAAAGGGGAAGGTCAGAACGAACTGTCAACTGCACATGCTCTTCAAGCACTCATGTGACACTGTCTAAGAAATGGTCATAACACTGTGACAAATATAGCCACCTGGGTTTGGGAGCACTTCAGAAAACCATTGTTACTTCACACAGAAATACAACTAGCATCCAAAAATACAATTTGAATCTTTATTACCCAAGGAGGAAGCTATATATCAACTGTACAGAGAAATGATGCAGAGTTTGCCGAGTTGTGGTTAGACAAATCCACATTTCAGCTCGTTTTCAGAAATAGGGGTATCAAATTCTCCTTGCCAAACATGAAAACAGTCATCCAGATTGTTATCAGTTAAAGGTTCAAAAGCCAGCATCTGTGATGGTATGGGCGTGCATCAGTGGCCACAGCAAGGCTGAGTTGCATGTGTGTGAAGGTACCACTGATTCTGTCATGTATATTAAGACTTGGCCTGGATGGCATATGCTGCCATCAAGGTGAACTTTCTTCCCAGGATGTCCATGCTTAGCTCAGCAGGACAATGCCAGATCATATTCTGCATGGGCTACAACTCGCCGGTGGTGTTGTTTTTTATGAACTGCTGGGCAGCGTCCAGGAACCAAAGTTTTTGGTTTCCAGGGGGAGTATCGTCGCAGGGCTGATGCTGCGGATGGATGGTTTCTAGGGGCTCCGATCCCAGCCTGCTGTGTGGACCAGCACTTCAGTCCTCGGCGTCGCCTGATGCCGGTGGCCAGGGAAGAGAACATCACGGGAGGGGTGTTGTGTTGGGCCGGAGGCGGGCCCTGGCAGGCCGGCACTACCCTTGTATGGGGCACCGGGTCCTGGGGGAACGCTATATCATTTCATTATGTATTTATATGTACTTGAAATGACAATAAATTAATCTAATCTAATCTAATCTAATCTAATCTAACCTAACAGCATGGATTAGTAAAAACACAGAATGTGTGTACTTGACTGACCTGCTTCTCGTTCAGATCTAGCTCCCACTGAAAATATGGTGCATCTTGAAGAGGAGAATTATACAATGGATCACAGACTGCTGAACACGTGAGGTGTTATATTAAATAAAAATAAACAAGGTTTCTGTTTGTAAGTACAATGGTAAACATGCTTCTGTCTCAGCTTTTGTTGAGTGGGTTGAAGCCATCAAATTCTAAACTTGTGTATATTTACAAAATAAAATTAAATGTGTCAGTAAAGCTCTTAATAATGGTTTCCTTGTATCTTTGTCAGTTAAATGAAGGTTGATGTTAAATAACACATAACAGATTTTTTTCTTATTGCACATTAGAAAATATCCCAATTTTTCTGTGAATGGGGTTTGTATGTGTTCTTTCATCAGCGGTTTGTATTAGTTGCTGCCCAAAGATGATGTGGCCATTTACACAGGTGTGCTTCAAAAGGAAAAATAGAGCAAAATATCTTAGTCCCCCCCAAATATATTCAAGGCATGTTTTCTGTGATATTGGCTACAGAAACAACAAGGTATTTAACTTAATAGAACAAATGTTAAGGATTTAGGACTGGGGACTCAGATGGCTTAAATTAATGCATCCATTTTGGTTTAACTGGTTTATGAGCACAGCAGTAAAGTGGTCCACTAGGAATGCTCCTGAAGTTTCCAGTGGCTACACCGATGTCCATACAGCCCTTGAGCAGAAAACAGGTAATTATCAGTCCTGTGTCCAGCTGCCTCGTTATCTATATTCAAAAAGAAATGAAGAAATATGCCATATTTCAATGACTGTGTTGGTCTACATTCTTTGTTAAAAATAGGGACAGATTGTATAAGAAACTACTACAGACCTTTTAATTTATTTCTGTTTCCATTAGTTCAATAATTTTTACTTTGTCAATTTGTGTATGTGCTTGGTGATATGGTAATATATTTCTGATCCTTCATAAACCCTTTGTGAGCCAGTGCTTATGTCACTACTATAACAATCTAAAGAAAACCTTCATAATAACCTCTAACACTCCTGAGAGCTGGCTGCTGAGAGCTGGCTGCTGTTCGTCTATAAAACCTTCAGTCCCCTTGAATGTCTTACTGTGCAGCCATGGTCAGGATTACCATAACTTGATAACAGTGACTGTTTTGGGTGCTTGTGTGTGTTTTTAAACACAATGTTTATTCTGCTTTGAAGTGAAGGATTGCTTTATGTGTGTTCTCTCTGTGCACTTTGTTGAGAGTACAGCCCAAAACACTATGAATTGTTGTAGTGAACACACAGTGTATATGATGTGTCATGTTTGACTGAAATGTATGTAAATGAAAAGTTATGCAGGATTATGCATTCAGCTTTTAAAATGATAATTATATCCTTTGTATAGGGAAATTGTTTATTTTGATTCAAGTGTGAAAGTCAAATTTAATATTGTGTTCTCATTTTATGCCTTTTCAATTGTGCCCTTTGATGTGATTGCTAAATTGATGTGCTTAAATATTGCTGTTTAACTTAACAATGAAGCTATGAATGACCTTTCAAATTTATAGTGAGGAGGAATGAAAAAATGGACAACCTATACAACATATCCTCTGTTTTACAGATAAATGGCTTTAATCTCTCTTCTGAAAGTGTATTTCCTGCTTTTCTTTTTGCAGCCCTGAACTACATGATCATACTTTTTTGCAACCTTGTCCTAATCCTCACCATTGTGCTGAATAAAACTCTGCATCAGCCAATGTACCTAATTCTGCTGAACCTTCCTATCAATGACCTTATAGGTTCATCAGCCCTCTTTCCTCAGCTCATCAGAGAAATACTGAGAAACAGTGGAACTATGCAATACTCAGCTTGTGTTGCTCAAGCTTTCTTTATCCACATCTATGCAGCAGGTGCTGTGTTCAATCTGAGTGCAATGGCATATGATAGATACATTGCTATATGTTACCCATTGCAGTACACTACTGTGATGACTAATGCCCACATTATGAGAATAATCACAATTGTATGGATGAGTTGTTTAGTTTTAATTGGTGTGCTTTTTTTCCTGCTTTTGCGTTTACCCCGCTGTCGATCTGAAATAACGCACCCTTACTGTGATAATCCAACTTTGTTGACTTTGGTCTGTGCTGACACAACTATTAATAATATCTATGGACTTTTTATAGTTGCTGTTTCACAAGTGGTGGCTAATGGAATGGTTTTTTATACTTATCTGCAGATCCTTGTTGCATGCTTTAGATCTAAGCGATCGGATACAAAAGCCAAAGCTCTGCAAACGTGTGCTACGCATCTAATTGTGTTTCTCTTGTTGGAGTGTCTCGGTCTTTTCACCATCATATCATACAGAATACATAATATTTCACCACAATTCAGAAGATTTATCGGGTTGTCAACATTAATCTTCCCCCCAACATTGAATCCGATCATCTATGGACTAAAAACAAAGGAGATTCGAGAGAAACTGGTGCAATTTTTTAAAAATATGATCCTTTCTACTTAATCTTATGGAACATGCTGAAGCATTTTACTTTTTTCCTTCAGTGTCTTATACCCCCCCCATCTTGCAACATTATATAGTATATTATTGTTAACACAGGTTCTGTCTTTTCTCTTAAAACAATTCTCATAAATGTTTCTATTACAATATCCGTTTAACAGCAGTTATCCTTTAAGTTTTTTTTAGTTTGATTGCACAAGATATTGAAGAATACTAGTATATAACAATAGCATGTAAGTTATTCTGAAATTTCCCCACTGTGGGAATATTAAAGGAATATCTCATCTTATCTTATTGTTATTGTTTGCCATTATATTGTTTTGCATAAAAAGCAAATGCAAACTTAAATTTAATTCTAGTTTTTTATATTGTGTGAACATTCTCGCTCTCTTCTTCTCTCTCTCTCTCTCTCTCTCTCTCTCTCTCTCACTCTCACTCACACACGCAGTGTTTGTAGGTAGTAAACTTGTAGTTTTTCCCCATACCCCAGCCAGTCAAGGCAGATGGCTGCCCCTCCCTGAGCCTAGTTCTGTCAAAGGTCTCTTCCTATTAAAAGGCAGTTCTTCCTTCCCACATTCTCATAAGGGGTTGTCTGATTTTTTGGAGTTTGCTGTAGGGTCTTTGCCTTACAGTGTAAAGTGCCTTTAAGCCAAATTTGTTGTGATTTGGTGCAATATAAATAAAACTGAACTGAAATGACTAGTGCAGGTGCCGGCTGCATTGATCTGTTTTACCTTTAGCAGTTTGTTGTCAGCTGATGCGATTAGCTAAACAGCAATAATGTTTCTGGTAGATTTTATACTGGAATATTTTATATTGTTTGTAATTTATTTTGTATTGTTATATTGTTAATGATAATAATTAAACATTAATTTCCAGAATAAACTGCAAACTTAGATTAATTTTCTTTAGGTCAACCAGAGTATCATGCATCTTATTTTCTGGCAAAGGCAGTATGTGGTCCTAAAGAATACTGAAATAAATGTAAATTTAAACTAAAATATAAATCTCATCAGAGGCTCACTACGTGAAATCTGACAAAGGTAGGGTTCAGTGCTTGAAATGTGTAAAAATTTAAGACAAAGTAAAGGCTATGAAGGTCATCAGTACCACAGAAAAACACCACAGTCATTCATCTTGACGTGAAATATTTTGCAAATACACTAGTGGATGCCATAAATACATTTTAAACTCATAGCATCATACAAACAAGTATAGGGAGTTGCCCACCATTGTCTTTTGCATTTTGTGTAATTTGCTGCCCTCTAGTGTCTCTTAAGACCCATAAAAACAAGAGAAGAGTCAGTTAAAGCTAAAAAGGTGCAATTTATTTCTTCAAAGGCACAGACTGTTTTAGCTAAACTTGGCTTTGAATGAATGAATTAATGGCTTAAATATTAAAACAATAAGCTTAAGAAAGCCAAAACTTTGCAATTATGCCATTATGTCCATAAGAAATTAACCCTGATGGTGTTTACCAGCTACATAAAACCTAACACGTGTATTTATAATTATAAATGTAATTGCTTATATTTGTTCAGCCATTATCTTCCAATATGTTTTGCTATAGATATATTCAAGGCACTATATTAGGGTTTTTTTTTGTTTGTTTTTTGTTTTTTAGAGCAACTTGGCACTAATTTCTCATGTGTTTGAACACACGTGACCATCAAATGATTTTAATTCAGAATATTAAATATTTCATTATTTTAACACTTGTTAAAATAAAAACTGCTTATATGTTCTAAAGCTAATAAATAAGTATACATAATAAAATTTTTACTACAGTAATATACTTCTCGTTACCTTAGGAGCCATAAAAATACAAATTCAACTATAAAATTGTTAAAAATTATGTCTTAGTCATGTACCTCTGAAAAGTTTTTGTAATTTACCAACTCAGCCATCTATTTTACACTGTTCCACTGATTTTCACTTCTGTGTTAGTCAAAGGTCATTGTAAGAATGCAGAAAACCTATCCACTGCACTGGCATAACTTGATATTTAAAAAGAGGGAACTAAATTAGACTTAGAAAGTCATAAGCATACAGTTGTGTATAGTTTGATACTCCTTCTTGCCAAGGTACATGCATACTTTGTCTCCACATTGTGGTGAAATTTGATAATGCACAACTTGGTATTATGAAATAAGAGCTCACAAATCAGCTTCATAGTTAATTTGTATTCTAAAGAAACATTTCACTGTTTCCAATATTCTTTCAATTTCCTAATTAGACATGGATTAGTAAGGTCTCTCAAAAGGTGTGATGACTTTATAACCAGTCAAAAGATTTACATTGAGTGTGTTTTACCACTTATAAATGAATTCTGTTGAACGTGCCTGTTACTACTGTACCTGGATGAGATGCCCCAAAGAGAAATATTCTGTCTTTTGAATTCCAAACCTCTTGAAGCTCTATTTTCTGTGACAAAGCATCAAATCAAAATTACTGAATGTATGATAAAGGTTTCTCAAATAATATTGGCATTCTTTGATCAGGTCAGCAGGACTAGCAGAAAGGGCTGGTTGTATTTTTAATACTGCTGTCAGGTTTGGTTACACCAATATTTTACTCATTTTTTCAAGCTGACTTTACAAGGTCCTAGGTCTTTACAGAATGAAAAAGAAAATAACAGTTAAAACAGTAAATAAGAGGGTAGGTGGGATTAAAGACACCAAATAAACCATTTAGAATGCAAAGGTTAAGTAGTAGTACCTATATGATGAGCATTTGTACGATGAACTTGTGATATCTAGGTCAGAATGAAGCTCAGGCTCAATGCTGTGTTTAGCTCCTAGAAGATGGTGCATTAGTGATGCCCATAATGGTTCATAATTTCATCAGATGGGCAGTCATCACATCCTCTGGGTGATCAAGGCTAATCTGTGGATCGGCAAAACTCAACCCTGGGCCTTTAGGTATATACCCATGGAGCACCAAAAGACCTAAAAATCTAAACATTTTCACTCATGTAAATTCAAAATATATGAAAGATATTATTTTATATGTTTATTTCATTCTTCTTTTTGTTAGATATTTGAAAATATAGTTAGAAAGCTAAAACACCATGCAGTTATAGCAAATTTTAGGTGAAGACTGGTTCTATCTCAGTGCACAAAACTGTGAACTCATAGCTGGTAATCATCAAACATCAACCTCAGAATAGATAAATATAATTAAAAAAATATGCTAAAATAAAAAGAATCACATATATTAAATACAACTGCCTTTGGAAGTGCACTATTTTGCTTTAGTTCCCAACACTAAATTTTTTTAAAAATGAATTTGTACTTGTTTTGTGTCTTATTTTTGTATAATTTTTTCTTCATAGCACTGAACTTTCACATGTTTTCTGTACTTTTTTTTGCATTCAGCTTGTGAGGAAAGATTGACAGACACTGTCAGGATTCCGGGGTGTGGTCAGAACCCAATATGCAGAACTCCAAGACTTGACATGGTAAAGGTGAACAAAAGCTGATGAAAAGTCCTAAGAGTACTAACTGAAACAGGTGACATGACACTGAGCAAATGAAAGGCAGGGGTATAAATACGCACAGACTAATGACTAACAAGCAACAGGAGAGAGAGGAGCACAGGTGGCAACAATCAGGAGCAAGAAGCAAAACTAGGTACAAGGCATGAAACATAACTGGTATCAAAGTAAAACAGGAAGGGAGAAACATAACTGAGAACACAGACAAGAGACAACTTGATAGAAAGACATAAACACAAGAGTATGACAGAGGAAACTAACAATAGTCAAAACACAAAGAGGGACTCACAACAACTGAACAGGCTAGACACATGGAAACATGAAGAGGACAACACAAAAAACTTCAAAGAAAAAAACTCAAATAAATTCAGTAAACAGTGAACTAGAACTCATATACAGAAATACATAGCAAGAAACATACAATAACTGAACTAAGGCTCTAAACTGAACTAGAAACCAGGAGATGAGAAAACAGAGTAAGCACATAAAACACAACAAAATCCATAAACAGAACCTATGGACAATGACAGAAAGGACACAAAATCATAGTCTTTCTTTAAAATCCAAGTTGATCTGCATGGTGTTGGGCTGTAAGCACAGGTCTCACTAAAGGTTTTTGGGACCTCATGCCATGCTCATGGAGTTTGGTTTGGTCAGAAACATGTACATGAGTAGTCCATTGGAGTTAAATTTTGCAGTGCTCTGGCAGTGCTCCTCCTGTTCCTCCTCACGCAAAGGAGCCAATACCTGTCCTGCTGGTGGGCCCCTCTTTCGATCCTGTCCAGCTTACCCCATCTCCTGGTATCTCCTCCATGTTTTAGACAAGTGATGGAAATTTCAGCTGTTTTTAGAGAGCCGACTCTTTTGGCTCTGCTGACCAAACAGCTCTTTTATAATTCAGTCAAATTTTGCATGCTTTTGGCTCTTAATATGTAGGTGTATACATATATCACTTAACTTATTTGATACATCATTTGTGCTGGATGATTTAAAAGACAAAATTACAGCCTCTAATATTAAATTGCTGAAGTCAATTGTTTTCATTGTGTTTACCAACTTAGCTATCAAACCAGCCAATGAATGCTCTGACTTGCTTGTTGAACAACTCTGCTACACAAGGCAGATAGAAACACCTGCAAAAACATTAGACATTTTAAAAAGGACTGCTTTTGACATTTTCTGTTTTTATTTAAACACAAACCCCTAACAAAAGCATAAATTAAAAAACAACAACAGCTGACTCCAAACTTTGCAGAGAAAAAGTACTAAAAAAGGCAGATTAAATAAAGGACTCAAGTAAATGTGCTTTGTTAATACTGTAGAACTAAAATTACCCATTTACAGTAAAAATAATGATAAATAACATAAGAATCCTAGTTCTTTTCATAATTCTTGTTTCGAGAATTCACGAAGCGTGCCATAATCCTCACTCTCCTTTTCTGCACCCCTGCCTTCTACCCTGCTTGGTCATATGATGATGGTCTACCCTCACATGATTGGTTTTACAGCATACACGTGATATTTAGTTAGTGAATGCATTTAACACTCGTAGCTGGAGATTGTTATATCATTCTGCCTCATATTACTTTCAAAACAACAACAACAAGAAGCTGCTGTTGTCGGGAGCCAGCTCTCCTGGATGAGAGCCTCCCATTGCTCACTTCAGAGTGCCAGCTCCTTGTACTGGCTTGTTCGCGACTGACACATCACTACTCCAGACTGTGCTGAGAGACACAGCAAACCTTCTATTGTACAGACGCACCATCTTGAAAGAGTTGGACTACCTGGGCAATCTGAATGTAGGTACTGTCTCATGTTAAATGTGACAAGGACACTAGCAAAAAGCGAAACTAAGGATAAGGAAAGCACGATGGTCTGTGGCTACCACCAAAACCATTCTTTTTTGATATCTCTTAAGTTTAACTGACTTTCTGTTATACTGTACTGTGATGATCAGCTGTTCCATTAATTTTTTCCACTGTCCCCTGATGTTCTAGGCCCATTAACAGTTGGACCATAGTGAGTTACAGCTCCTGATCACTGGAAATAGAGCTATGAGTCTGGAAATGGTATGGCATGTGTTTTTTGCAAGTTTTGTGTTTAGGTTCTATTATTTTTTAGATGTTCAGTTTCTGATTTATTTTAAGATTTCACTTTTTATTGACTTAGTTCTGTTTCTTGTTTACTTCCTGTCTTATTTTCATGTCTTGGACTTATATGTTCTGGTTCTTGTTTTTTTTTGTGTGTTAGTTTCTTAGTATTCAAGTTTTAATTGGCATGTTTTAGTTAATCTCATAAAGTTCTGTATTTTGGTTATTTTTCCCTTTCCTGAATGTTGTTTTTGTTTCTCTGTGCTTAGGATGAATATTTATGCATCTGATTGTAATCACCTGTGTTCCTTTCCTACTATTCCTCATTTGTAATCAGTTTGTGTATTTATTGTCCTACCTTTCAGTTAGCTCTCGTTGTTGGATCAGTTCACCTCCCTGTGTGTTTCCTGCCTGTCATGAGTTTCCTGTTCAAGCTGTTGTGTGGATTTCGTATTTCTCTGCAACCAGCCAGGCTGTGGTCTGTTCATGTGGTCTCCCTCCTCCGAATCTATATTTGGGGCCTCTCACTCCTACACTCCACCAAATCCTGACAGGAAGTTCCTTATATGGCAATGATCACTGACTCTGGAAAATGTCACACCTTGGTGGGATCAAGGATGCAGATGTCAGTTTTCAGAATAGAACTTAAAGTAATTTTTTTCATATGAGACTTATCATACACACTGGGATATTTTTTATTCCAAGAAGATGCTGGGAAAAATGCTTTTATTTCTAGTCAGCTAGGCCTGTGGAACACACCGCTCAATCTTGAAAAGGCACCTTAATCATCTTCAGCTAATCCAAAATGCAGGTAGAGTTTTGGATAAAAAAAGAAGTATGAACATATAACACCTGTAAAAATATAATTCCTTCAGCTCCCAGTTTGAATTAGAAATGCTTTGATATTTCAATGCTTATGTTTAAAACCCTGAATGGTCTAGGACCTGAAAATTATTCTGGCATTCTGGTAAACTATGAACCAACTCAAACCCTAAAGTCATATGGAACCGATAGCCTGATAATTCCTCAGGTCTCCATCATTACTGGTGAAGCCACTTATATATTTGCTCCAAGCTCCTGGAACACCTACTAAAAATGATTAAGTGTGCTTTAACACGTTCAGTGTTTTTAAAACCAAACTAAAAACAATCCAGTTTACCCACATCATCATTAGTCTAGCTCAGGGTTGGAAACCTTTACTAACAAAAGAGCCATTTTAAGCAAAAAATAAAAAGTCTGTATGAAGCCGCAAAACATAGAGGCCATATACAATGCCTATAAAAAGTAGTCACCTCCCTTGGATTTTTCACGCTTTCATTTCTTTATTAAAAAAAAATGTATGGTCAATATATATAACATTATGGATCTATATATTACATCATTATATATATATATATATATATATATATATATATATATATATATATATATAAAAAAAAATATTTTTTTATATAAAAAAAAAAAA
>VUQH01002404.1:40706-53514 GCA_015106775.1 Etroplus canarensis
TAAATATATATAAAATTATATATATATATAAAATATATATATATATATATATATATATATATATATATATATATATATATATATATATATATATATATAAACAGAAAGCTTCTTTTACATAAAAGTGAAAACAGAGTTTTACAAACAAACGTCAATTAATTAAAATTGTATAATGTAAAATAAATGTCTGCATAAATATTCTCCCCCTTTAGGTCAGTATTTAGTAGATGCATCTTTGGCAGCAATGACTGTCATGACCTGTATATTCTGTTGCTGTTTTTGAGTTCTCCAGGGCTGTTTTCTGTTATTAGATAGATAGATAGATATTTACCTTGAGTTTTCTTTCCCTGTTTTGTATAGCCAGTTCCCCAGTTCCCTGTCTGCATAGTTTGTACTTATGTCTGGTTTTCTATTTCCTGTTTTACTTTGAAGCCTGTTTAGTCTTGTGTATTGTGTTCAGCTTTGCTTCCTGCCCTTGATTGGTGTCACCTGTGTTCCCTTCCCTCCTGTTGCCAATTGCCTTGTTAGTCTGTATGTATTTATTCCCCTGCCTTTCTCTGCCTAGTGTTGTGTCGTCAGTGTTGCTTCCCTGCCTATGAGTGGTTTCCTCTTTGGTTAAGTTTTTGCCTAAAGAAGCCCTGGATTCTGTTACTTTGTAGTTGGCTAAATAAAGGCCCATTTTATGTACATTCAACTGCCTCTAAGTCTTGCATTTGGGTCCACGCCTGCACACTCACACTGAACTTTGACAGAACGACGCGACCAAGTATGGACCCAGCGGACTTTATTCTTTTCCTGGGGGAGGTTGAGGAGTTGCCTCAAACTCTAAAGCAGCTCTACAGAGTGTATTTCTCTGGGCCTGGTGAGGAGTATAAAGATGCGGCACTTTCCTGCATGCGGCAATTCACCTTTCATTGCCCCAACCTTCGTGAGTGTTTGCCTCCATGGTTTTGGGACCTGGTGATCTCTGCTCTCCGTGTTACGTCGCCGCCCTCCAGCACCTCATCCCAGCCACAGCTCCAGCCCGGAGCTGGCGCCAGCGGAGAAGTGCGCAGAGGAGCAGCCTGGTCCAGTTCCCGATCCAGTTGGCAAAAGGAGATGGCGTACAACATGGTGCCGCTCCAAGCAGCCCCAGCTAAAATTGCCTGGATCTGCATCCACGGAGCTGCGTGTATCCGAGTTGCCTGAGCTGTTTCCGCAGCCGGGGAAGCCTGAACATCTTCTGGAACCAGAGGTGCACTCACTTTTTTCTGTCTCCCCCCTTTCTGTGTGTGAGTATCTGGCATTAGGGCCCTCCCCCTTAGTGTTCCAGAGTTCAGTCCCTCAGTCAGTGTTCTCGAGCCAAGTCCCTCAGTCTGTGTTTCCAAGTCAGGGCCCCTTCCAGATGTTTTTCGGCCCACAGCTGCCGGGGCAGTCTGTGTTCCCTAGTCAGGGCCCCTTCCAGATGTTTTTCAGCCCACAGCTGCCGGGGCTGTCTCTCCGCCCGCAGTTGGCGTGGCTGTCTATTTCTCCGCATGGGTGCCTGTGTCTCTGTCTATAGTCCCTGCATCTGCATCTAGAGCCCCAGAGCGTGTGTCTGAGGCCCCCAACCCTGCTGCCCCTGTGTCACTGACCGGAGCCCCTGTGTCTGTCTCTCCCTCCACACACCTCTCTCTCATGCACCCTCTGGTTCTGGGAGCGGCTCCTCGGCTCTGCTCCCTACCTTGTCGTCAGCTCACGAAGTGGTTCCGGGTGCGCCTTCGCTGGGCTCCCCATCAGCAGCTGGTGGGAGGGTCTCTCTGCCGGCCTCTTCCTCAGCCGCCAGAGGGGTGGTCTTTTTGCTGGTCTCCTTCTCGGTCACCAGAGTGGTGGCCTCCTCGCCTCTACCTTTGGCCACCCGAGAGGCGGCCTCCTGGACTCTGTTCCCCGGCCGCCAGAGTGGCGGCCTCCTGGACTCTGTTCCCCGGCCCCCAGAGGGGCGGTCTCCTGAACTATTTCCGGTTGCCAGAGTGGTGTGCTGGCCTTTTTCTTCGGCCTCCGATATGGTGCTTTTGGGACTCTTGTGGCTAGTTGCTGCCTCTTAAGCAGCCCATTTAGCTCCTGTCCTTGAGGTTTTTTTTGGTTTTGGATTTTTGAGCCCTTGGAGCCTTTTGTTTTACATATTATGGACTTCTGAACTCTTTGTACCTTTTTCTAGCCACCCCTGTGTATTTTGGACTTAAGTATTTTGCTCTGCTCCTCGTTGTTTTGCTCCTTGTTTTGTTTTGCCCTCCATTTCCAGGCCCCCTCCTCCCACCCATGTTAGCCTCGTTAGTCTGTATGTATTTATTCCCCTGCCTTTCTCTGCCCAGTGTCGCATCATCAATGTTGCTTCCCTGCCTGTGAGTGTTTTCCTCTTTGATTAAGTTTTCGCCTGAAGAAACCCTGGATTCTGTTACTTTGTAGTTGGCTAAATAAAGGCCCATTTTATATACATTCGTCTACCTCTAAGTCCTGCATTTGGGTCCACGCCTGCACATTCACACTGAACTGTGACAGTGTCGGCTACCCCCCAACCCCTGAGCACTGCCGAGGTGCCCTTGAGCAAGGCACAAACCCCTACACTGCTCTCTCTGGTGCCTATGATAGGCAGCCATTGTTCATTCACTCACCTCTTCACTGCATGTTCAGTGGCCTCCTGCATGTAAGTGTGTAATAGCATAAGTGTGTTTGTGTGAACTGTAATTTCCCTATATAGGGATTAATAAAGTATGTCATTTTCTTCTTCATGTTGCCTTATGTTTCTGTGCCACGTTTATAGTTATGCAGTTTGTTGTTCATGTGTGTACCAATGAAAGTATCCCACAAGACCAGAAAAGTGGTTCCTACTGTACTTATGCAAATTGGATTATAAATCAGTGAAATTCATATTGATTCATTGTCGAGTGGCCTCTGGAGTGCAGTTTTAACGAAAAAGATAAGAAACAATTATTATGATTTACAGTTTCTTGCGAACATTTACAGAGCGTTTAAAATAATCTTCTTCTTTCGGCTGCTCCCATTAGGGGTCGCCACAGTGGCTCATTTATGAATCCGCATATTTGATCTGGCAAAGTTTTTACGCCAGATGCCCTTCCTGATGCAACCCTCACCATTTACCCGGGCTTGGAACCGGCACTAGGAGTACACTGGCTTGTGGGCCCCTGTGGGCCCCTGTGGCTGGTACAGAGTGTTTACAATAAAGATACGAAATGTGATAAACTGTTTAGGAAACTGAAGAAAAATGTTCAGAATTCACATGACGTGTTAAATGTATTTATGACTTTCACAAGGCTAGGTGCTATACCAGCCTTGCAACTGCTTACACAAGATTAACAACAGTCTACAACATAGCTGCGGCATGCCGTTAAGTTCATGAAATTACAGTCCTTTGTAAAAGGTTTGGAAATTTCAAAATTGGAACCCTGACAAAGTATTTACGAGATCTTGCAAATCAGCATGGCACGCAGCAAAATTTTAAAAAAAGTACTTAGGACACGTTTGAACTGAATACACATTAACTTGTAATCTCTCATGCATACATGAGATCAGGGCTTTAGTGTTTAGTTTGAGAAGATACCAGATAACTGTACTATAAATAGCATATTGTATTTACATATACTATAAATTTAATACAAAAATTATTTTAAACTATATATTAATTTATACATACTATTGACTACTATTTAAATGCACTGCTCAAAAAATTAAGTTAATGCTTGATCTTCGCAGTATATCTGTCAGTTGAGGTCTGTTAAACTTCAGGGATATCAGTCTGTTCAATTAGGAGGCATAAACTATTGTGAGTCCCTTTCACCTGCTCTGGTTCAGGTGAAAGTGACAAGAGGCACACAGGAGAGGCAACAAGAAGGCAACCCGTCCAAAAAAGGGAATGGCTTTGAAGGTGGTGGCCACAGACCACTGCTTTCTCCATGTCCCTCCTGATTGATTTTTTTTAATCTAGTTTTGCTTTTAGCTGGAGTCCTTGTTAGTACTGGTACAGTGAGAAAGCACCTGTAGCCCATTCAGGTTGCACAGGTAGTCCAGCTCCTCCAAGACGGCACATCCATATCTGCTGTTGCAAGAAGGTTTGCTATGTCCCCTTGCACACTCTCATGAGTGTGGATAAGAAGCCAAGACATGGGAGGCTAGACAAGGAGAGCTGGACAGGACCATAGAAGGGCATCATGCCAGCAGTGAGACTGGTATCTGCTCCTTTGTGTAAGGAGGAAGGGAAGGAACACTGCCAGAGCCCTACAAAATGACCTTCAGCAGGCTACTTGTGTGTATTTTTCCAAACAAACTATCTGACAATGGGTCAGGACACTGCTGGCTAGTGCTTGGGGGTCCATTCAAGGTAAATGATTAAACGATTTTGGAGACACTGCCTTAATTATATGCTATTGTACTTTTTCCACTGTTGCAGTTTTTAGACAGTCCCTGCACACTCGTCTTACATTGCATCTTTCTAGTCGTAGTCAACTACTAGCAATCGTTTTCATCAAATTATCCTGCTAGTATATTTTTTTATGAACATACCTGCAAGTTTTTCTCCATGGCTGGAAAAATGTGCTGTTTGTGTTTACACAGCATTTCATTTAAGCGTTGCTGATTCTGGAATCTTAAATCAATTGATATCTTCCCAAACCTTTCCAAAACCAAAGTGAAAAACTCCCCGTTACAGACATCCAAAGAGTTGCACAATAGGCTCGCAGTTATTTAATCCCATGTACTGTTAGAGTCTCATTCTTTAAAGTGTCTTTTCAGTAACAGGAACTGAAGTGGTCAAACAATGGCTGAGACAGCCACTAATTCTTTCATGATCCAGCTGGTGTTTCTGCATAAAGATGAGCTGCACATACTCGTTGGATTGCGGGTTGTGAGATTGCACTGACAGGTAGGCAGAAACTGAAACTATCACCTGAACTGTGTCTTTCTGAAGTCAGCAAGTGGCCAGATTTTCTGTGAAACACTGTCTACAAACACAGAAAACTTACAAATCCATGGTTTCCAGTTATTTAAAATAAAGTGCAAGGGTCATGCAAATCCCAGGAGAAATAGCAAAACAGAGGGTCCTGGAAGACAGGAGAAATCTGGGAAAAATGGTAGTATTTGCGGGTATGGACATGCCAGTTGAGCTGCACAGTGCTCGTCTGTGAGCAGAGGTTCCACTAAATGATGTCAGGACCTCATGCCGCCCTCATGGCGTCTGTTTCTGGCAGTTTGTTCAGAAGCATGTAAATGAAGAGCCCGCTGGGGGTCATTTTGTAGGGCTCTGGCGGTACTCTTCCTGTACCTCACACAAAGGCACAGATACTGGTCCTGCTGCTGGACTGATGCCCTTCTACGATCCTCTCCAGCTCTCCTTGTGTATCACCTGGTATCTCCTCCATACACTTAAGACTGACACACCTGTTTTCACTCATTTTGCACCAAAAGGATTCACAATGGTTTATGCTTCCTAATTTTTCTAATATTTCATTGGGAAATAGGAATGTCTAAACAAATTGTTTTTTTTATAAAATTATCCCGAAAGTAGACACAGGAATATCCTAACACTAAAACACATTGATCAGCATGCTGGAGCGGTGAGAACTAGACTCAAAATCTCAGGGAGAGATGGATAAGTAGACAGCTTGAACAGAAGTTTGGTACAGAAGTAACTTTTTGCTTTTAAGTTATAGGAAGTCGTGAATTTTCTTCACAACTCTGAAGCAAACTTCAGGCTCTATGAAAAAAATATGCTTCATGCAATGTGCTTTGCAAACATAAAGAAACACGTTTTATGATCGATTTTTTTTTTTTAACACACATTGTTTTCACAGACTTGAGCTCGCCTCAGAGCTCTAACAAGTCTGGATTCTCAAAGTGTGGATAATGACAGATGTAAGCAACTTTTTTCTATGTTCTATTATTCCCGTGGCTATTGGAGCTGTTATTTGCAACATGTTCATTTAAATGTTTTCCAGTTGCCTGATTTGCTACGGGACAAGGACATGCAGCTCAGCCCAGAGTGACGGGAAAGGGAAAAACTGTGAGATTTATCAGATTAGATACCCTGGATTTGTTTCAACTTCACTGCTGTTGTGTGTCGATGCAACTTTATTTTTCAGGTACATTAGCAGATTTATTGTGTCAACACTCAGTTCGTTGTGCCATACTGATGGTCCCATTGTTTACAGCTGCTGGGAGGGAGGCAGAGTGTACCAGCTGCAGATGAAATGGACTTGGAGAGACATCACAATCAATGTTTGATGAGGAGGATGGCACCTTTGAGGGGGATTCCTGGTCCAGCTGGAGGCTGTTCCAGATAGAAACTCGAAACTTCTAAAGCTGCTGGTTAGGAGTTGTTTACATTTGTGTATGCTCTTTCTGCTGTGTTTAGGTAAAGATCTGCTTCTGAATCAACTCGTTTTTCCTCTCTAACTATAACAAATGTGATTATAGCTTAGTTCCTGTGCAAACGTCTGAAGCCACCCCTCATTTCTTTATATTTTGTTTCCACTGAGCCAGACTCTCGTGATTTTTTTAAAAGTGGTCTTGAGCAGCAGTTCTGTAAGCTTTCCAAAGGTATATCAAAGTTTTTCTTAATACCTTGGCTGTTTTTTAAACGTATTTTCATTCCATTTACACGAGAATAATCGGCAGGCCTAACATGACTATCTGCCAGCAGATGAACAGTATCTGAATGTACAGTCCTTATGAAATAGGAAAAAAAAATCCAGAAAAGACCTGACACTGGTCCTTCAGTTCATCCATCTACTGTTCACCAGAGGCTCATCAGAAATGGGCTCAATGGAAGGGTGGCTGTTGAGAAGCCATTCTTAAGGAAGGGAACCAGGAAGAAAAGGCTGGGGTATGCCAAATTACACAAGAAGTGGACTGAAAATCAGTGGCAACAGGTCTCAAGGAGTGATGAGTCCAAACTTAAAATTTTCTTTTGTTAAAATCCTCATCAATATGTACAGGGGAGGTCAGAAGAGACGTACAACAGTGAGTGTCTACAACCATCTGTAAAACACAGTGGAGGCTCTGTCATGGTTTAGGGCTGCATTTAAGCCAGTACTATTGGGGATCTTGTCAAAACTGTTTGAATTTTGAAGTCTGAAAAGAACCATCAGATGTTGATCTAGCGTGCAATTTCATGTGGAAAACACCTGACTGGCCAAGGTTTCCTTTTACAGACGATCCCAACGACACTACCTATGCAGCACAAGCCTACCTGGATAGAAAAACACACAATGGATCACTATCAGTTATGGATTCCTCCTCAGAGCCCCGACCTCAACATTACTGAAGCAATGTGGGATCATCTTGACAGAGAACAAAACAAAAGGCGGCAAACAGCCAAAGAAGAGCTTAGGAATGTCCTTCAGGAAGCCTGGAGAACTACTCCTGAAGACTACTTAAAAAAATGACAAGAAAACTTTCATAAGAGAGTTCAGGCTGTGTTAAAGAATAAAGGTGGTCATACCAAAAATTCACTTTCAAAATTGTTAGGATTGTACAAGTTCTGTTTTTATCTTATGTACTATATTTCCATTTACATGCCTGTACATTATTGCACCTCTTTCCTGTTTTTCTAGCAAAATATAAAGAAATGAGAGGCATCTCAAGACTTACGCTTATTAATTATAGGCAACATAAGTTATTATCATTATTATTATTAGCAGTAGTGGTAGTAGTATCAGGGTTGGTTTACCTTTGTGGGTTTGGCCAGTGCTTGAGTGAGATGCTTATATTTGGATTCTATACAGTCTTTCACACTTCCACTCCAGACCACGGCTACACCACTAGGGTGCGACAATTTCTGTAAATGAGCCTGAAAACAGCTGCTAAATGAGGTTTGCAGGCATTCATATGCCTAAAAATCCTGTCTTTTTTCTTTTCTTACAAACAGTGTGGTATTAAAGTAATTCAAAGAGCCCGACTCATTAGGGAAAAAAGGGAGGGATTCATCATAGTAATCATTCTGTATGAGTTTCAAAACCAGAATGTCAGTGGCATAGTAGCTCGATCACAAGTATAGAAAAAAAGGGATGAGTTTTCTTGTAACTAAAACTAATAAGAATTAAAATCCATTGAGAAGTCACAAAGTCACATTCAGGACAACAAGCCGAGTTCTTGATCGGCCCCAACTTAGTTTTAGAAATTAATTATGCCATAAATAAACCGAATGATGGCATTTATGTATAGACCCCAGAAGGGCAAATGAAAAAAAAAAGTTAATTTATGAACATTACAATCCAGAACACTACTCTTAGTAGTAGCAATTCTTGTGAAAATGGAAAAGTGCCGATAACATAAAATATATGAACTTGACCTTTAGAACAATTTAGGTGAAGACCCATTAGGTGATCACTGTGTGCAAGTTTAATGAAACTCTGGCCAATATTCTAGGAGGAGTACCGATTCTTGTGAAATTGGAAAAGTGCCAATAAAATGTCAAATATGGCTTGGAGCACAATTTGTGTGAAGACCTAGCAGGTGATCACTGTGTGGAAGTTTGATTAAAATCTGACCAAAAGTGTAGGAGGAGTAGCAATTCTTGTAAATTTTGGATGGATGGATCAGCAGATGCCTCACCTCATTAGCTCTTCTAGGAGTTAAAAATGGAAAAAAAAATTCTGGGCTGTAAGAAAATCTGAAGCTTGTACTGTTAAGGCAGAATTGCAAATATATTTTACACAGGAACATTGGAATATTGGAATGGTTTTTGCTTCATTTTTTTACATCTTATTTGGCACACTGCTTCCCAGACCTAAGCAGTAATTCTTCCACAAATACACATCTCCCCTCAGACATTCTGAGGGGGCAGTTCATCCAAACAAGCATTATTAGTTTAGTAGTATCTCTTCATGTGGAAGGTTTTGGTTTTTGTCAAGGTTTACAGACATCTGTCCCTGAGATTTCAGCTTCTGTCCTAACCCACTGGGTATTCATGAGATATTCATTGTGCTTCTCACACTGAAAAAAGCATTTAAAATTTTAAGAGCGACATACAGTGACATTCAATAGATAATCCACATAGCACAATGTAATTTTGTCTTTGTTATGAAACTGTGACAATAAGATTTATTTTTTAAACAGGTGAAAATTACTTTATTATCAGAAATTAAAAAAAAATATCAATTAACTCATTGCATTATTGTGGAAGAAAAAAGATCAGAGGTACGGTAATTGAAAAAGTCTTGGGAAACCTTTATTTCTTCAAATTTGGCTACAAAGGAGCCATACTTTCTTTGTTCTTTTAAAGTGGTCTTGAGCAATAGTTCTTCAGGTTTTCTGAGGGTGTTTCCAAAGTTATTGCTTGGATAGTGCATGCTTTTTCACTTTTCAGTCCAGTGGCACTGGCAACGGTGTGCACTGTACCCTAGAAAAAATCTGAAGAATCTGGACAAATGGAGGACAGAAGATGTTGCAGGCCTACAAAAAAAGATCTACAGTAGATTAGCAGTATCTGAAAGTCATGTCCTTAAGAAATAGGAAAACATTCAGAAAAGACCTGAGACAGGATGCACCTGGCCCTTCAGTACATCCATCAACTGTTTGTGGAAGCCTCGTCAGAAATGGCATCAGTGGAAGGTTGGCTGGCAAGAAGGGAAATGAAGGGAAACAAGGAGAGAAGGCCGAGGTATGCCAAATTACATCTAAAAAACTGGACTGAAAATCAGTGGCAACAGGTCTTACTGAGTGATGAATGGACCTTTATATTATTGAACAAAAGGCAGCCAGCATCCAAAAAAAAAGAGCTTTAGAATGTCCTTCAAGAAGCCTGGAGAACTATTCCTGAAGACTACTTGAAGAAATGACAAGAATGCTTGGCTAAGAGAGTTCAGGCTGTGTTGAAGAATAAAATAATAACTTTCAAGCTGGTTAGAAAAGTACACTCTCTTCTTGCTTTGTGCACCATATTTCCATTTTATATGTATATGATTCCATGAATCACTGCACCTATTTCTCATTTTTCTAAACAAAATATAAAGAAATGATGGGTGAATAAAAAATTTTGCCCAGTACTATAATTTTCCTGTAATCTCGAAGTAAAACCAAAGCCTGCAGCTGCTGCATTTTAGGGGTAACTGCTTCACCTGACCTAAACCTAACTCTGCCTGAGAACTAACATGACTGCTGAAATCAGATTTTTAGCAAAAACCATAGTGTCACTACACTAACAAATCCAAGTCAGAATCATTACTTTTGTCCAGCAATGCTGTAAAAAATATCTTAATTATTATTGCAGATGCCTGTGTATCATTTACTTCAGTGTGTTAGAATCTTGAAGTAAAATGGGAGCACTGTTATCGAGATTGTCAATATCTTAAAATCGCCTTACTGCTGTTTTTTTCAGTGGCTGCTTGGAAGCCTGGGGTTCAGATAAATGAGCTTCTGCTATAACAACCCTCAACTTTGGCACTTCAGCACTGGGAAAACGGCCCTAAGTGGGAGCTTAGTCACCATCACAGTCTTACCTCACCTCAGCCATTTAGCACATAGCCTACACCCGCTATTGCTACTGGTTTGACAGGCCATCAATACAAACTGGCATGTACTAATGGCAGTGGGAAAAGCTACAGGGCTCCCAACAAACAATATGTGCTTCTAACGAAGTATGGAGTCTCTGCATATGTTTATTTCCCCCCCTGCCTTTCCGGAACAATCAATAGATGCAGAGCGTATCATAAAAGTGCTGGTGAAAATGTTAAAATTAGGCTTGAGTGACACTTTGTGCTTTGCGCCAGAAAAATGTGAACTTAAGCATGCAGGTAATTGGGAGATGCTCTAGTAATCAACAATGACAGCAAATGCAGTTGCACGGTGAAACTAATACAAGGATATATCAGTAAAAGCAAGAAACTTCCATTAAAAAGGCAACTACCAAAGCCCTCAGGAATTATTGAGCAGAGGACAGATAGGCTGTCACCATGTAACAGCTATAGCTTCACCCAGACCCACTTTATAAAGACTGAACAAACACTGTGCTGCTTACCCAGGCCAAACCATTGTGTAGTTGTATTTGTTGCAGAGACTCCACTAAGAAATTCGCTTTTTTCTTCAGCAGTCTCATTTGGTGCACATCAGATATCCTCTCCTCTTTCACTTGGGTAAACAATGGCAGGGAGATGGAGATGGTGACTCAGTCCCAGGTGGATGGTGCAAGTCAGTGCCATATGAAAGTTTAATCAAAGGAGCAGGAGGCAGTAGTAAGTCTCTCAGGAGAGAGGCACAGCCACCAACCAGGAAGCCTTGGCAAGAGGTCTCATATCAAATTTAAAAGTCATTAGGATTGCTAATAACAAGCATTGGCCAATGCCATGAGTCTTGCTTGTGAGAACACAGCAAATGAAATGCTCCTCCTCATCTAAGGTCCCGCAGGAGAGGCCAGAGAGAGGCCAGACCTCGCAGAGATTTCCATAAGCATTTTTAATAAAATCCAGCATAATGAAAGATAAACAGCTGGGAGGCAGGATGGTATGATATTAACCGTGGACTTCTTGCCTCCCCAGGTATCTATCCTCCCTCACTGGACCCTTGTGTCAATATAGACTGCAAAGTGTTTAATCTAGAGTGATAAGTCCAGTCATCAAAAATCAAACCAGTGAACAGCAGCACACTTCGAAACAGGATCTTTGTTAGGACAACATATTAAGGTCTTAGTGGAGTTCTGTGATACAGCAGCCACTCAGAAACCCAGACAGGTTGTTAGAAAGGATGTAAGAATGACTGAGCTGAGCTGCCACAAGACCACGATTGACCTTGCACTGTTTGCTCTGTTTATCGACATCCCTCATCACAGATTGTATGAATGCTGCAACCACGAGGGTATGAAATGTGTGCTGCAGTTTGCTACATTTACCACCAGTGTGTCACAAATTAGGGTATGGCAAGACGAATGGCCAATTTGGTAGCAGTGAAATATCCATCCTATCACCCGATGTAGGAGGAGAACTCCCACATAGCACTCTGTGAGGGTTTTTGATGAAACACATGATGTGGAAGGTAAAAGAGCAGTGAAATCAAAAGTTGTCTCGCAATTATATGTGTTTATCGGCTAGAAAGTCTCTAAGCGCCTTTCAGAAGAAATTGTACCACTTGGAAATTGATCCTCAGAAAAAGTGCTATAGAAATCTGTGTGCCTGAAACACCTGAAATACTGTAAGTGGGCATGGCTTTTGCCTTAAATTTAGATATATTATGTGAGTATCAGGACCAATTTTCATCAGAGCAAGTAACGGTTTGAATTTGGGTACATTAATCAATCGCGCCGTCTGAGAAATAAACTGTGCGCTTACCAACGCAGCCAGTTTCTGATTGTGGAGAGAAGACTAAGTAACAATCGTTATTCAAGACTTCTCTGAAAAGACCAACTGCACAACATACAGTTAGGTCCATAAATGTTGGGACGTAAACACATTTTCTGTGATTTTGCCTCTGTACACCACCGCATTGGATTTTAAATCAGTCGAAATGAGTAAAGTGTGAAGACTTTCAGCTTTAATTCAGCGTGTTTGAGAAAAGAATTGCATTAACTGTTTAGAAATTACAGTCATTTTTTATACATAGTGGGGCTCAAAATGGGACAATTGATAGACAATCAGTTTTATGGCCAGGTGAGGCCTTTTGTTATGACAAACTTAGCAGTGCCATATGAAACTTAGAGTTGATTCCAAGTGTTCAATTTGCATTTGAGATGTAAAGAGATTAGATTAGATTAGATTAGATTACTTTATTGTCATTTCAACTACATATAAAATACACAGTGAAATGATATAGCATTCCCCCAGGACCCGGTGCCCCATACAAGGGTGGT
>VUQH01002410.1:3406-16064 GCA_015106775.1 Etroplus canarensis
CACGTATATATCTCTCACACACACACACACACACACACACACACACACACACACACACACACACACACACAACCATAACCACATGTTTAGTTGGAAAACATTTGTCACAATTTGAAGCTTCCCAGTGGTCACATGTATTTCATTGACTGGATTTGATTCTGCTGGTGTTCATATTATTGTGTCCACCCTCCTCTGCGGGTCATCTGGAGCGTGAAGTCGAGTTTGACAGCAGACGTTGGACTAAACCACAGCATGAACTTCACATTTGGTAATAGCCCAGTGACAAAGAAATACAGTCTTGTCTGCTCTTTGAGCTTCACAGGAATGAATCTTCTGCAGGTTTTTGCTCCCATTTGGCCTCCACAGGGTTGACGTCAGGACTCTAAACTGGGAAAAACATTTCTTTGTGGAACTGAAAATCAATCTGGTGCCACATGGTTAAAATGTGTTCGTGTGCTGCCATCCTGTGGCACAAAGGAGACCTGCAGGCAGGAGTAATCTGGGGACAGTGGGAGGCTTTCTGAGGATAAAGCTGTTTTCCTTTCTAACCGTGACAGTGGGATAAAGCCTGAGCAGAGTGCGACCAAAAGAAAGCACTCAAGTGTGGTGAAGGCAAACAAGAGGAAATTGCTCTGCTTCATTACTGAGCCACATCAGACAGGTGTGTTGTGATGTGGTGGCTTTCATCTCATTTTGGATCTGAGGATTTTGCAGACACCGGTTTACACAAGAAATATGATTTCATTTCAGTCATCTCTAATCGAACTTTGGCAGGTAGTGGGCCCAGCAGGGCAGCGCGCAGCGTTACAACTGGCAAAAGAAAATGAAAAAGGAGCTTTTTGATCTCAGAACTCTTTCTTTACCAGGTATAGGAGAACAAAATACACCCTTTACTGCTTTAAAGGAAAGCCTGACTGCAAGGTTAAACTGAGGGTTAAATATTGTACACAAATTCACCAGCCACTCCATTAGGAATACCTGTTTAGCTGCTCTTTAATGTAAATATCTAATCAGCCATTCACATGGTAGGAACTCAGTGCATTTAGGCATGGAAACATGATCAGCATGGACCTGCTTAGGCTCAAACTGAGCATCAGAATGCAGGATCTTTACAGTATAAAGCCCCTTTGATTTGACTTTTGTTGTGAGCTGGCGCTATGTAAGTAACATTTAATTAGGTGAGTTTGAACGTGATGCGGTTGTTGGTGCCAGATAACCACTTGTTACAATCAAAGTATGCAGAAAGAGCATCTCTGAAGCAGATGGGCGGCGGCAGCAGAAGACCACACTGAATGCCACTCCTGTCCGCTAATCACAGAAAACCGAGGCTACAATATGACACTGGACAATAGAGGCTTGGGGAAAACGCTGCCTGGTCTGTTGAGTCTCGAGTTCTGCTGCAACATTTCAATGGGAGGGTCAGAATTTGGCATAAACATCATGAAAGCATCACTCCATTCCACTTTGTATAAGCAGTTCAGGCTGCTGGTGGTGTAACTGGTTTCTCGAACATGGCCCACAGTCACCAGATCTCAGGCCAGTGGAGCACCTTTGGGATGTGTTGGAACAGGAGCTTCTTATCATGGAGGTGCAGCCAACAAATCTGCAGTAACTGTGTGATGCTATCATGTCAATATGGATCAAAATCTCTGAAGAATGTTTCCAGCACCTTGCCGAATATGCGCCATAAAGAATTATGGCAGATCTGAAGCCAAAAGGGAGTCTGGTACCTAATAAAGTGGCCAGTGACTGTTCATTCACTGAAGATGAAAGTGAAATGAAACTTGTGGAGCACTCGTGCATATCTGAAGTCGATTTTTTGAACACACAATCTGTCAAATCGATGACCAGAGGCTTTTCAATGACTTGTTAATACCTCATTTATTTAATCCGTCATTTCACAAAAGCAACACATGACGTGGTACTGCAGTAAGGGGTCACCACAAGAAAACAACAGTCTGTGCAAATAGTGCATTTTCATAGAGATACAGCAAGGCAAACGATGAAAACACAGGACTGATCAGTGTTTCTCAACCTCTGCAGCCCAGATTAAAAGGAAATGAGGAACCAGCTGGACAGTATCCACATTTCTGTTTAAGTAGAGTCCTTTTAAATTCAGCTTTTCATCTTTTTCGCTTCTGATTCAGATGTGAAAAGGCTCATACTGCACAGAATGGCAAACTCTTTTTGTTTGTTCCTGTTTCTAGCTGCAAATTTTCATCACAAAAGCTAAAAAACAGGAGCAGCCGAGAAGGGCAGGAGCAGGAGGTAGAAACACAGGGAGGTAGAGAGGACGAATGAACAGAGAGAGCAAGTTTAAGGTCCCGTTTCCCATAAATAACAGTAAAGTTTCAGCTTCATATGGCAGACAGGCACACTAATTAGCTTCAGGAATGGCCTTAAAGGAAACCGTTCAGCTCAGAGTTCACGCTTTTATCTGTGACACTTAATGGCAACGAGCTGCTGTCATGCTATCAGCTACAGTCACATTTACAGCACAACACAGTGTCATGCATTTACACAGACGAACGAGGAAGACACCGACGAATATCAAAGCTGCGTTTGAGAAATGTCAGAAAATCAGAAATCCAAAAAATATAACTTTTTGAAAAGCAATATGCAGACTCTTTTTAGTAGTTTTTATATGGAAACTTCAATTCGACCTTCTTTACTAGAAGTAACCAAAGCCAGCAGTAATATCTTTAGCCACTTGAGGGCAGCAGGAACTAGCTCCAAACACAAAACTGGCATTTTCTTATTTATGCACCAGGATGAAGTCATGTTTTAGGCACCTTAAGTATTAAGTTAAATATTCATAAGAGTCCTCTTTTAGACACACACAGATATGTTTACAATTTTTACCTAAACGTTTTGATAACAGAATTACTACGAATGATCTGATGTTAGCATAACTACATGTAACAACACAAAACAGAGCTGAATAGATCGTCCTGTTGTCTATAATACCCAATCTAGGTTTCTTTGTCAGAATCTGGCCAATACTAGATCCAAATAATCCATCGGTGCACCTGGAAGATGTTTGTTTTTACAGTTTTTTGCCAGAAAGACTTTATAATTAAAGGGTTAACACTGCAAACATTGTGGTCTAAGTACTTTTATGGTCTAAGCCTAACCAAACTGCAACTGAATGTAGACAATACTCAAGTTCATGAAGTCTAAAAATAATAATCCCTCAAGGCAAACCATCAGAGTAGGGAGTAGGGAGGTCTGGGCGTCTCTGCTTAGTCTGCTGCCCTGTGACTAGGACCTGGGTAAGTGGCAGAAAATGGATGGACAGACGGATTAACACAAATTAGGAATTGGGAATCATAGAATTTCAGTATTAGTACTAATTGGACTTAATGGAAATTCATCAGATAAACACAAACTCAGTTCCAAATGGACAACAATGTTGCTTTATGTCGGTTGCTTGTCTAAACAGGAAACGGTATGCTAACACACCCATTTCAACAACTTTACAAAGACACAAAATGTGAAATGTTGTGTTTTCAGCCTGTTCTGCTGCCCCCCCGGTGGTCGTGAAATATTTAACGCAACTTAAACACACAAAAAGCAGCTAATAAACCAATACTACCAATAACAATTTCCACTTTCCGACACCGAAGGCAACGCAGCATTGTAAGACTCATGCATGAAAGCTTTACACCACAATTTCCTAATAGTTTTCTGGAAATTACGACAGTCTGATTTAATAAAAGTCTTTTTCTAAGAGTCAACAGATTATTACATACAAAAATGTTCCCAATAAAACAAAAGTAATAAATTAATATTTAATTAGGTAGAACTTGAATAACCTCATCCCAAAATCCTAGTAGTAGCATCCAGAAAGTTATTAGGAAATTACATACCAGCAACATAAAGCTATACCAGTACAGCTGGTATAAAAACAGGTCACTTGAGGTTTAATTAATGCAGAATCCACAGTATGAGGAATGTAAATGAATGAACTGTAGTAACATCAGCTTATAGTCCATCTTCTTTGGCACTTTTAAATTCCTATTTGACATAAATATTAAAAGCAGAGATGCAATAAACAGGTTTAAAAAGAAAAAGAAAAAATGCCCAGAGATGCCTGACAGCTTGATCCAGCGCTTCATCCCCGTCTCTGCACTGCTGGTTTTAAGTTTAGTGTCCTTTTAAAGCAGAAGAGTCAGACCTGGACGTTGCATAGTGTTGTTAGAGAACAGAAAAACAAGCTGTTAAAAAAAAAAAAAAACAACAAAAGATTATAGAGTAATAGCTCGGTGGTGGTGGTGAGGGGGGCATTTCATTTTCTTCTTCCTGTAAACACGAGGCCCGGATTTTCAGGCACTGTAGAGTTCAATGCTCCGTCTGCTGCTGGTTTGTACATACATGCGTGCACATATGAGCTCTGGAAGGTGTGGAATCTCTCAGTCTTTGTACATTTAAGAAATTTTAACATCACTCATGTTACTCAGATGGTACATCACAGCTGATGCCACGCTGGAGATGATGTCAAGACAGGCCACTCATGAGGCTGGAAACAAAACTGCTGAATTAAGTCTGAAACTGATGATAGATTTTGGTTTTCTGATCTACTGTGGCAACATAAACATACAAGGATAAGCCACAACATTAAAGTGGACCTATTACTTTCTGTACTAGATCTCCTCTTCCAGTGGTGCAGGTTCAAATTGAACATGGTCAATGTTTCAGAATCACAAGCTTCTAAAAGCTCAGTTTCTGAGCATTTTTTCTACAGTTTTCTCAGTATGATGTCATAGAGAGGCTGTGAGCTCAGAAGCTCCACCCACCTGCTATTCAAACTTTTATGAGGGGCATCCTATCAGAAGAAAGCCGGCTTAAAAGAGGAGGCCCTAAAGCAGCTTGTTTCAGACTGCACCAAACCACAATATAATATGAATAAAGATTATTTTGAACTGCGAATCATAAAAACCTAGTCCAGAAGTGTCCAAGAATAAAAATATGGAGAAATATGGAAATCGACAGAATAGATCCACTTTAAAACCACTGACAGGTGAAGTGAATGACACTGATCATTTTGCTCAACGTTCTGCTGGGAACCTTTCAGGCCTTTGGGACCTACATAAACATTCTTATAGATCAAGGACATATTACTTTTCATGGTATAGGCGTTCCCCAGCAGCAGTGGTATCCCCTACTGGGCAATAACTCCCACTGCAAAGTAAAAACTGCCAAAAAACAGAGAAGCATGACTTTATCTAGGGCCACCCTTCTAAAGACTGCAGCAGATCAAGCAACCCCCTCTCTCTGGCAAAAGTAGTCCCGGTTGCTGGCCAAGGATCCTTGAATACGGCTTGTTCTGGCATATACTACTGATGGTGTTGGGAGGCTTTGGGCTCTTGTTTGAGTTACTTGGCAGTTTCTACACATTTATACATGCATTTGGTCAGTAGCAGTGTTTACAAAGTAACAACCATGTGAATACTAAGACCCAAAGGTTCCCAGCAGAATCTGGAGTTTTAAGGAGGTGAACAGCATGATTCACTTCAGTGGTTTTAATGTTGTGGCTGAACAATGTAGGGTTGCACAAACTAGAGCCTTTTCAAAATAATTCCGGTGAATATTTCAACCCTGGGTGTAGCCTTACAGGCAGACATTCCTCTAAAGCTGGTTTAAAGACAGGCCATGATCGTTGTGCCCGTTTCTAAAACATGTTGCTGAGATGTGTGACACAACAGTCCTTTTTGGACAATTTTAACAACAACTGTTTTTTCTGTGATACAACAAGCCATTAAAACTCATAAAATCTCATGCTATCTGTATGTTGACTTGTGTACTTTTTCTACTCTAAAGCTCTTAGTCAAGTGTGAGCCTTTGGTTTTCATTGTGAACATGTTGGTATTCTTGGCCTGCTGTTGAAGGTTCTGTTTTTATCTTGATCTGAGTTAAGTGCTTACTCAGACACTGACTCGAACTATAATATGATTACGGACGTTCTTGGTACAAATCACCAGCTATAATCTAAGACATGAAAAAGAGATATTGATGAAGTGATAAAAAGTTGTTCAAGCCAACATGAGCACTTTTGTTTTCCTGTCGGACTTCCAAAGTGGCATCAGAGTGCGTTTTATCCACTGTCCTCATGACGAGCACAGATGTGCCGTCGTCTTTGCCTCAAGTCCAGACCTCCATGGGCACCATGGCCTCCTTGGAGCCAATGGGTGGGAGCAGGTTCTGCTCACAGAGGAACTGGAGAGGAAACTGAACCAGGAAGCCGCGGATCTTTTTCAGCTCCTCGTGAGCCCGATCCAGGTCCTCTTTGTCCAGGCCCGGCTTGGACAGGTAGCCGTCCAGCTCCATGATGTTACGGACATCGCTGGACGGCAGACAGCGGAAAACCTGGAGGGAAGAGATGAAAAGCAGCTGGGTATCAAGAACACGAAGGAAAAATCATGCATCAGGAAAGGTTTCCATTAATGACTGATATTGCATCTGACTGTACGGTCTCTACACTCTATTAAATGGTAGAAAACTAAGACAAAGTCTTAAAATTGAAAGATATTCAATTTCTCCTCACATGGAAAAGAATGAAAAACTTGAAAGTAACAAAGACCTCATCAGTTTAACCACAATAAAAAGAAACATGTACTGATTAACCTGCTTTGTGTTTGTGTATTTATAAAGCCATTTATGCAAAATTGTCCTACCACTGCTATGCAAATGTTTACCAGTGTAACGTCTCATTTAGTCAAAATTTTTATTCCTTGCATTCCCACTTCATTATTGTTAAGAAATGGACGACTTCGAATTTTTTTGCAGCTGAACTCAGACAGAACTGAAGTCCCTGTTAATGTTTTGGTCCTGATCATATTTCTAACAGTGTCACTCCCCACCTTGGAACTCTAATAACTGACCTCAAGCAATATGCATCATTTTTGATCGACATCTTAATTTCAACCAGCATATCAAAAGTCTGGTCCACTCCTGCTTTGTATAGATTAAAAATATTGCCAAAGTTAGACCAATAATTCCAAGTAATATAACCGAACACCCTCATTTCATCCCGATTAGATTACTGCAACTCACTGTATACGTGTCTAAATGATGCAGCAGTTTTCCGTCTACAGCTGGTACAAAACACGGCAACAAGACTCCTCACAAACACCCGACGGCGGGAACGCATCCCTCCGCCGGCTTCCCATTCCCTACGTAATCCAGTTACAGATTTAATTGACTAATTTTAAATCACTACATCGCATGGCTCCATTTTACATTTCAGAACTCGTGACACCTTAACACCGTCCCCACACCCCTCAGAGCAGAGAATCAGTCACTGTTACAGGTTCCACTGTGCTTTCACCGTTTCAGCGCTAATGCTGCGCAACAAACTTCCTCTCGCAATTCAATCAGTTCCCCATAAATAATGTCCCACCTGTATAGACTGGCTTTTATATAACACTTTATAATAGTCTTTTACATTTTTAATCTGGCCTTTTTAAATTTTATTTCTTTTCAGTTGTTCTTTTATCCATTCGCTTTATATATTTTGAGCGTTTCAATGCTGCCACTTTGTGGAATCTCTGAAGCACCTGGTTCAGAAAGGTGCTGTAGAAATAAAGTTTATCATTATTATTATTATTATTATTGTTGTTAAAACCCCTGCAACCCTAAAATCCAGCGATGAAAAGAACCTGCAGTCTGTGAGGAAGCTGTAATTTCACTCACCTTCTGATAGATGGAGGCATTGCGAGCACTGGTGGTCATCCAGATCTCCTTGTAGAACTGATCACTGATGGGATCCGAAACGTTGATGGAGGGATCTGTGTTAGCGCCGAGGATCATGCTGAAAGGAGACAGAACAGAAGGAGGGTCAGAGCCACGAACAAACATGAAATAATACAAGAATAAAAGCACCAAACCTTCAAAAAAGAGCTACATACTAGTTAAAAAACTCAATTAGGACACAGAAAGAAGAGAATAAACAACCAACTGAAGACAAGATGAGAAAACAGCAAAAGCTGAACACTGGAGGAAAATGTGAACTGGCTGGATGGAAATACAATTTCAACAGTTACTTTAAAAACAACCAAAGGAGAGAAGACGTCAAACTAATCAGTGCAGCCCAAGAAATTCAGTGACCTTTACCATATGACCTCAAATGATAAAAGTATTGGGCCACTGACACATTACACCTACGGGAGCTTTTATGACATCACATTCTAAATCCATAGGTATAAATACAGTCAGCCCCCCCACTTCTACTCTTCTGGAAAGGTTTTCTGCAGGGTTTTGGAGTGTGTCTGTGGGAATTTTTGCCCAATTATCTAGAAGAGCATTTACGAGGTCAGACAGTGATGTTGGACAAGAAGGCCAGGATGACCATCTCCATTCTAGTTCATCTCAAAGGTATTGAATGGGGTTGAAGTCAGGGCTCTGTGCAGGCCAGTCAAGTTCTTTCTAATCATGCCTTGATGGGCCTTGCTTTGTGCACTGCGGCACTGGGGTTCATGCTGGAACAGAAAGGAGCCTTCCCCAAACTGTTCCCACAAAGGTGAAAGCATAGAATTGTCCAGAATGTCTTGGTAAGCTGAAGCATTAAAATTTCCCTCAACAAGAACTAAGGGGCCCAGAAAAACAGCCCCATAGCATTATCTCTCCTCCACCAAACTTTACATTAGGCACAGCGCGGTCAGGCAGGTAATGTTCTTCTGGTATTGCCAAACTCGGACTCATCCATCTGACTGCCACATAGAGAAATGTGAACAGAACACGTTTCCACTGCTCCAGAGTCCAGTGGCAGTGTGCTTCACACCACTCCATTCAATGCTTGGCTGCAGCTTCTTGGCCATGGGAACCCATGCCATGAAGCTCCCGGTGCACAGTTTTTGTGTTGATTTTAATGCCAGAGGAGGTTTGGAACTCTGTAGCTATGGAGTCAGCAGGTTCTCTTTATTAATTAAACAACAGGTTATGGATAGTTTAGCACAGAGAGGTCAGACTGGTACAACTTAGAAGTGACCTCAGAGCTAGATCCTTAAATCTGTTTGGACGGATTCTTCAGCATAACAAAATTTCCCCATTTTGCATCATATCATCATAACTACAAATTAAATCAATACAATAACAGCTGGGAAACATTGGCTTGATATTCTCAAGAAAATATCACAAACTAATCTGGTTCCAGACATCCTTGTGGATGCAGAGACTCAAGACCTGCATGTAGGGGATGGAATTTTCCAGTTTGGTAGACATATGCAGTTTCAGACTGATAAATCAGTTTCAAATGTGAAACATGAGATTAGACCCATAAACTAATGGGAGGCTGAGGAGAGGGGCAGCATCTGTCTGAGGGGTATCAGGTGGTCAGAAATGAAGTCAAGCCAGTGATGTGAGACATTACAGAAAAACAAATGAGAAGGGTTTGGTTTGATCTCTAAAACTGTGGAAAGCAGCTCAAAGAGCCTCCTCCAGATTTGAACAAGGCTGGGATTGAACCAGCAGCATGCTCTGTGGTCTTACTGCTGCCGCATGTGGGGTCAACCTTTAAGACTCAACAGGTCTGTAGCTGCTCCGGAGTCCAATAATGATCATATCTGGATCTCAGCACCAAAGGTTCTTTTCGTTTTAAAATTAGAGCTTTTATTCCCACATGATCGATAAATTCCCGATGCTCAAGACATTTCTGCTCAAAGTACCTTCTGTCTTTCGGAAAGAGACCACCGATCTAAATCTACAAGTAAAGTTTCAAACTCAGTATTTTCATCAGTCTTGTGAAGGAAAGCGCCTGAGAAAATATAACAGAATGTTTCAGTACTTGAAGCACTCGAGGCGGAGCTGCAGGGCGTATTTTCCCGCCTTGTACGGCTGCCCATCCATCACCGAGTCCACCATCACCGTGTCCTCCACAATCACCGCCACCTCGCTGTCCCTCTTTCCCAGCATGCTCCGGTCGTTGATGTTGGCCGAACCTGCAATTACAGAGGAACAAAGCAGGCGTCAGAGGGCAGGAAAGAGCAACAGGAGGTGCTGCAACACTTGATTTCACACTGTGTTTATTGGTCATATTGTTTTCCCAGCCAATGAGGCGCTGGGGTGTGTGTGGGGGGTTTCTTCCTCCCTACTTTCAATTCATTTTACAATACAGTCAAGTGTTGACCTTGTTTTCTAAACATTACTTGCTGATATACAGATAAAATTGAATTCAGATCCTGGGACTGTGCAGCTCTTTAAAGTCACTCTTAATTGCTCTTTTTGTCTACATTTTACAAATTCAGAGCAAGTGAGTTTACACTGTCTTGGCAAATTTTGTTTTCACTTCCTATGAAAGGCAAATAACAGAAATGAGAGGTTTAACTTTCAGGTCTGAATCCTGTTATCGATTCTGTTTATCAGGAAGTATTTTTTGATTTTGTCTTTTTTGTTTTTAGCTTCTGGTATTTTCTTCCTCCATTTGAGTGTGCAGGGCGGCAGCACATCAGCGGGTGTGGACAAAATAAAATAAGCACCTTCAAATTTTGAAAGCAAGGCTAATAGTGCTGTGGAAGTACTCCCAAAATTATGAGACTCACCTAGCAGAGGTAGAACAAAGCACTACAATGTTTTTCATGTTCTTTAAGGTCTCTGATACATGAAACAGGTTTTCATGGAAAAATCAGGGCTGTCAAAATGAATGCATTAATCCAGATTAATTCATTTGCATGATTAATGTGATTAACATTTTTAATAAATTAACACATACGCAGTGCACAGTGACTCAAAATCCCACAGTTCCACTCACTGGCACGGACTGGTATGCCAACGCTATCTGGTGGCAGAACCAACTCGGCATGCTACTGCTGCATGTCATTAAATGTTGTCTTCTCTCTCCAATAGTCTGTCTCTCTCTTTGCTCTCCTTTCCCCTTTCTCTCTCCCCTCACCCCCAACCGGTCGAGGCAGATGGCTGCCCCTCCCTGAGCCTGGTTCTGGGGGAGGTTTCTTCCTGTTACAAGGGAGTTCTTCCTTCCCACAGTCGCCGAGTGCTTGCTCGTAGGGGATTGTCTGATTGTTGGGGTTTTCTCTCCAACACTGTAAGATCTTTACCTTACAGTACAAAGCACCTTGAGGCAACTTTTGTTGTGAATTGGTGCTATATAAATAAAACTGAATTAAAACTCAAGATGAATCATATTGGCTAGAAGTTTAAGAAACGGGAAAAAAACCAAGCTAGAATAATCTACCAAAAAGTAATTTGCACACTCTGCAGGAAGGAGTTGTAGATTCACCGAAGCACTTTCATCTTAAAGTACCACATCCACGTGAAGCATGCATTAGTCAGGGATTCCTCTGCAAGTACTCTGGGGGCCGTGACACGCAGCTTGCGCCAAACCACCCTCACGGAACGTCAGGGCCTCAGTAGGTCTACCTGTGAGAAACTGTTTTATTTTGATATCTGAACACCATAACTGTTCTTTAGTTCATATAAAACACATGTTAAGTGCATCACCTTCTGTCATGGGCCTTTTTGCCCACACAAAATGAAACACAAATAATAATGAGTGGGTATTAATCTAAATTAATCCAGAGTAACCCTGTGATTAATCTGATTCAAATTTTTAATTGCTTGACAGCCCTAATAAAAATATTTTACTGCAAAAGTGGATAAACTGACAGATACTGTGGAACACTATGAATTAAAAAAAACCACAAAGCAACGTAAAGCTGACTGGAGACGCAACACCCGAACCAGTGTAATTTCATAATGGAGACTCTGATTCATCCAAAATTGGGCCTGACAGTGCATATCTTGATGTACTAAGGAAAGGCAACCCAACAAACACAAAGGTACAATAGGTGGAAATATTAAATATGATGAATGGATTGGTATACTTTTAACTATTTTTGCTGGAACTGTCCCAGAAGCAGAGGCCAGATTTTGTTGGAAAGGTCTGCCTGTGTTGAATCCATCACTATGATATGTGACTGCAGCAGGTACAGCCAGTGCTCCAAATTACAAAGTGTACAACGTGGTCCAAGCAAAATAGAGAGGTGCAAAACAGGATGTGTCAAATGATCCACCCTTTGATATTCAACTTCTACATTAGGTTAGTAAAATGTATTTTATTTAACTTTTCCCATTGAAATAATATTGTAACACAGGGAAAAAATTTAAATTAAAAAACATTTAAAAACATTTAAAAAATAAAAAACAACACAGTCTTTACCAAAACTACATATACATTTACTGTAAAGGCTTTTGTAGATATAGGCTAGTTACTGACTGAGCCCAATTGATTGAGGGTCATTTGCTTAACTTCAAGGCAACAAACATGCTCAGTTTATAATCTGATGCATCCCCATGAGCCACAATCTGTGCAGATGTTTTCTTAAAGTACACTACCAGTCAAAAGTTTTAGAACACCCCAATTTTTCAGTTTTTTATTGAAATTCAAGCAGTTCAATGTCTCATTGTACTCTGAAATGAAAGCAAAGAACAAACAAGCTATTGAAGTTCAAAAAGAAATTATGGAATAAACCAAAATGTATTCTAAACTGCTGACTCATCAAAGTAGCCACCTTTGGATGTAACAGCTGAACACACTCATGGCATTCTTTCTACAATGGAAATCAAATATTCTTCAGCAAGTTCTTCCCAACTCTGTTGCAGAAGTTTCCATAAATGTGTGGCACTTGTAGGTTGCTTTGCTTTCACT
>VUQH01002412.1:0-11793 GCA_015106775.1 Etroplus canarensis
TGGAGAGACCTGAAAATGGCTGTCCACCAACGTTCACCATCCAACCTGACAGAACTGGAGAGGATCTGCAAGGAAGAATGGCAGAGGATCCCCAAATCCAGGTGTGAAAAACTTGTTGCATCATTCCCAAGAAGACTCATGGCTGTACTAGCTCAAAAGGGTGCTTCTACTCAATACTGAGCACAGGGTCTGAATACTTATGACCATATGATATTTCAGTTTTTCTTTTTTAATAAATTTGCAAAAATTTCTACCTTTCTGGTTTTTTTCTGTCAAGATGGGGTGCTGAGTGTACATTAATGAGAAATAAAATGAACTTTTTTGATTTTGGCAAATGGCTGCAATGACACAAAGAGTGAAAAATTTAAAGGGGTCTGAATACTTTCCGTACCCACTGTATAATTGAATTAAGTTTCATGTACTAATATAAACATACAGTTTATTCAGTGCATGTTGTTAAATACTGAACTGTATGCCTAATAAACCATTGATGCCATGTTTTATTACAATGGGTTAGAGCTGCAGGTCAGCAAATAGACCTAATGGTGCAAAAAATCAACATAAAACAGGGACCATATGCAGCGTCCTGTGCCTAGATGTTTATGAGCCCTGAGCTGGGCATACAGTAAATCACCTCTTATAATCAGGGCCATTGCCATCGGTTGTGTATGAGTAATATGAGTTATATTCTTCATATTGCTTGGCTGTCATCCCCTTCATTCAGTCCCCCCTCAAACCAATGTGAGGCTATCAGCAACGACCTTGCCTCTGCACCCCAGCCCCAGGTGGAAGTGATAGATACTCGCTCTCAATGGCAGCCAGGCTTTTTTGTATAAGAAAAGCCATATTGATTCATGGACCAATAAATACGCACACAAGCAGCCTTACCTCAGCTGCTCCTCCCCCTCTATTTGGTTGCCTCTTCTCTTTTTGTATTTTATTTTTCTTTGTGTCCACTCAGGGAGAAAAACAGCAGTAAAGTTCTTGTCTTGCCAGGAGATCAGCACTGTGCCAGGCTCAGTGGCAGAAACAATGGAGGGTCACTGAGAGGCTGCATCATTCATCCAAGCTGGGGTCTTATCATTGCGTGCTTCATCAGTGGCTGCCAATCAAGTGACTTTCAGGGCAAACATAGAAAGAATGGCCTCAGCCTTGTATTTCTGAGATAACCAGACAACCCACCTTCTCCATCCTGAAGGCTCCCCCAGCTCAATGGATTAAGTATTGATCATAGCAATCCTGAAAATTGAGTTATTATTTTCTCTGTGTGTCATTATAGAAGTTGCTGATGGCTCTTGTGTGTGGAACATAGCCACTTGTGGCAAATTTATATTAGTGTCATAAGTCAAGCTGAAAGAAGAAAAGTAGGTTTTTACTGACAAGCTATCTGATGTCTCAGAGTACTGTGAAAGTAAGTAGTTTGATTATGTTGTGAAACACTTGTGTAACTTACACTTAGATGCTTATTGCAGTAATTTATGCCTTCTACAATTCTACAACTCCACCATCCTTCTGAGTTTCTTAAAACTTAAAAAGAGACAAGTAGCAACAAGTCTTGAGGACATCCATCAATCCTTCCTCCACTTCAGTATACCAAAAACCAGAGATATTGTGCTGATTATGCAGATTTGCATCTAATAAACAATGAAAAGATTCCCAGCTGTGTCACTGGGGTCTTCTTGCTAAATAGATAATGGAAGGTCCACTTTGTGCAAGATGTGACACCGTTTCAGCACTTCATCAGCTATCTTAAGTATGCCTTTGCAACCAGTATCGATTCACTGGCTTAAGCTTGCATCACTTTAATATATGCAGGATTTTCTCATACATTTTTAAAAATATAAATTTTGATGTGTAATAAGCTTACTAATTCACAGTGAAGGGATTTCTTTGAGCAGAAAGTTTAAAAATTGCATTTTTCAATGGATGTGCCTTTGGGCTTGCATTTTGATTAGCATACAGTCTCTTCCTGAGAGGCCAGGCAAAGTCTTAGGGTTCCATAACAGAATTACATTCTCAGACACACTGATGATTTCTAGAACATTTCTCATGAAATTATAAAATATGCTGTTGTGTCATATGTTGAATTTCACTTGTGCTTTTTGAGACCTTTGATTGGAAATATGATTGCAAAAAGTTGCTGTATGTGATCAGTACTGGCTGCTCTTGCTTGGCTTGTTTTACTCAATGTGCTTTACTGGTGAAATAAGATGCTGTCACTGGCAGGGCAGCCGTCAATCATGATTAGCATTCTTGCAGTTTAATTTTAAAAGGGTGGGAGTATGTTACACTAAAATACAATATGTATGCTCCTGGGCAATTCACAACCAGCTCAGGGAGAAATATCTCAGGTGTCACATCTTCTAGGCTTGAGCTAGTTAATTCATGATATCAGTGAGCATGCAGTTGCTAAATATGTTTCTTCAATATGCAATTTATCACCATTCATGGCTAGTAACTTGAATTTTTATGGTATTTTATGGATGGTAGAGTGGCACTTTTCATGGTGCGTATGCTAATACAAATGCAATTTTTATTCAATTTGTGCACGATATTTTGTTTCACTGGATCAGCTGTTTATTCTGGTATATATGTCCAGGCTTTAGCTACCGGCTATCATACTGAAAAGTGAATCACTTAATTTATTTAGAATAAAAGGAAAGTTTTTTTTTTTTTTTTTTTTACAGTACAATCATTCACCAGTTTATCCTAATGATATTAGTCGACATTATCTTAACTGGGTGCCTGCAACGCTCTGCATGTGGTAGCTTCAAAATCGAATTATGGCTGAACTGCAGCTAACCTTAACACAATAGGAGCATACCCAATCACATTTGTGTGAAAAATGAGACGGGCCATATTTTCAATTACGTTCCAGCATAAAGGGATTGTTAATCCTGTCTCCCGTGCTGCCAGAAGCTGTTAATGAATTTGCTTATCCTCTGAGATACTGATGTGACTTGCCTTCACTTGGGAAAAACACAGAAAGCCGTCTTTTTCTTTCTCCTCTTCACACAATACTTTGTCTGACTTTAATAGATGCAAATCTATTCAGCGCAAGGTTAAACAGTTTGTTTTGCTGAAGCCGCTGCTCTGTTTATGTACAAAGTTGTATTAGATGATTTCATATGCTAAAGCCCCCAGCTATTATTTTTAAAATTCTCTAGCTTCTTCTGCCTGCTTTGTCTGCTAACTGATTTATTGGATTGGAGATAGTTTGTCATTCACAAATATATTTCTGAAGACATGAAAATGGAGTTCAAAAGCTCAATAGAGATTTTTTGTACATTATTTGTGGACTGCTAAGGTTGTTTTCTTGCATTTGCTCAACTGAATTAATTATTTATTTATAACATGTTTAGTTATGATAAAACAAATTCAAAGCAGAAGAAGAAGATAGGTAACAATAAGAAGAATAAAGAGAAGTAGATGAAGGAGAGAATATAGTATAGAGCTAGATGTAATGTCACTACCAGACAGACATTCTAACATTTCTTAAAAAGAATTTATTACAAAGTACAGTAAAGATAATGGGGATGTCTTTAGTTTTTCAAAGATCACCAGTATTGTTACTGTTCATCAAGCCCAACAGAACTTGCTGTGAGTCAATTTTGGCATAATGGCAGGATTATATTGCTAGGGAGGTAACTTTTACATTTTTTCATTATTAATATATACTTTTTAAAGTTATTTTTCATTTTAATTTCTTGGTTAATATAAGAAATCACCTTGCAATTTTCCTAGACTGAGGTGATCTATTGAGGATGGTTTGCTTTATTTATTGTACATTCTAAAACCCAAGGATATGCAATTTTTTTTAAATCACATGTAGTCATGAAATTTGTCATATGTTTTTTTTTTTTACTTAAAAATAGTATCATGGTCCAAGAATTGGTCCATGGTCCAAGATTAGAATCTGGATCAAAGAATTTTTTTCAAATGATTGTTTAAATGATTTCTTTCTGTCTTTTTTGCAGTATAACTGTAGTATGAATTCTGAAAGAATTCTCATTATATTTTTTAAAGGATGGGGTCTGGTATGAGGAACAAAACAAAATTTTAGAGGTATTATGGATCACAATCTGGATCTAAGAATGTTTTAATTGTTGTAGGATGGAGCAATTTTAGGAAATTTGGTTCCAGCTCCATAAATAAATACTGTAATGTTTGCATAAAAATGACAGCACAACCTCTCTATATGGTCTGCCACACTGAAGTTTGCTCAGGATCCAAGAAGCATTCCAGATCTCATCTCATCAAATAATGCTTCAGGCTTGCAAAGGACATCAAACTGTAGCCAAAACTCTGCTGATTGCAAACACATTTTGTGCATCTTCATTCATTATAGAATGAATTATTATTCATTATTTTTGGATGTAATGATATCATGGGGGACTCTGGGTTTGGTGTAGGTTTGCACACTCTGACTTCTTCTAATTTTTTTCCTTTTTTTTGCTTTATTGGGAGCAATTCTCTTTCCTACTATCAAATTCATATTAGGAAGCATTTCTGATCCAGTCCACAGTTTGCTTGATGGCACAAGCTTCATATGCCCTAACAGAGTCAATGCTGTTTTGGTTTAATGCAGGTTTGAACCAAACTCTCACAGGTGAAAGTCAGTTTCTTAATCCTATTGAACTGCAATATGCTGAAAGGTTATTATGGATTTTTTTTGGCCCACTGGCATCAAAATGTTAATGTTCTCAGTCCATCTGTATTGTTACTGTACATTATACAAATTAGAGCAACCCAATGCCCACCCCATCAGTCTACCCACCTCCCACATACACATATTCACGCATTTTCCCCACATCACATCACTCTGTTTGTAGTAATACTATTAATAGGCTTTGTGTGTGTGTGTGTGTGTGTGTGTGTGTGTGTGTGTGTTACCTTGCTAGTAGCTAGATAATGCAATAAGTTGAAATAACTCTACAGATGCATTTAATCATCACATCTGGGCTACATCACCAGTTGTTTGCATCCTTGTAAATGACAGATGGGATTTTCTTTGTTAATCCTGTCTACTTTTTCTTTGCTCCTCTCACTTCTGTGTGACAACAACTAATTTTTATGTCTCTATAATCAATAAATGAGATGACTCATCTATATGCTAAAGGTTTTGCACTGTGGGTGTTATTTCAGTCTGGTGTGTGGTTTGTGTGGGTGAATGCGTGGGTTGTCTGTCTGAGACGCTTGTGGTTCATGCGCACACATCACACATCATGCATGTACATACGTACATACATACACACACTGAAGTGACACAGTCACCGTCATTAGACCTTCACAGGCATCTGCTCATTCCTGCAACGTGACGTGATCCTTCACCTTCTACATGACAGTTGCCCATTTAGCACAGAATTTATGCCGTCCATGCCCTTTATCAGTGCATTCTGTGGGTGGGGTGCTGGGGGGGCAGATAGAGGGCGTCGCTCAGTGTCCTAGCTTTGATTTGTGTTACTGCTTTTACTCAACCAGGCATTGCAGTGACATGCTGGGCTTTTGGGAAACTCTGATGGATGCCCAAGTAATGCATATTCTGTGTGTATACATTGGATTAAATCCTAATATATCCTGGTAGAGTGACAATTTCCCTGATATCAGAACCCTGTTATTTACAGTTTCAGGAAAAACATGCATTTAAGAGCAGGAATGTAGTCAAACAAATTGCTGATTGTAGTTCAACATAATTTTCTTCATTTTTATAGGAAAACTTATTGCTCAGGTGATACTGGATAGTTGAGGCCTGTACGTTTTTGCATTGCCGTTTAATAAGGATCTATGAAATTATTTTTTAAAGAGCTGGGAACAAGATGAGCTCCTAACTGAATGAGACAAAGAATATAATAATATAACAGCTTCAAAATTTTCAGCATTTTTAATTTCTGTACAGCATTTTATTTTTTTAAAAAAATGTTATACCATGTATATATACCACTACAAATATATCAAAGGGCAGCTCTGGCTCAGGAGGTAGAGTGGGTCATCTTCCAACAAGAAAATTTGTGGTTTGATCCCTGGCTTCTCCATTCTTCATGCCAAAGCGCCCTTGGTCAAGACACTGAGACCCAAATTGCTCATGATGCATCCATCGGTGTGTGAATGTGTTTGTGATAATTAGGTGTGCTTAAAAGGCATAGAATAAAGCCTCTGAATGTATGGGTGAATTCAGTTGCTGTTGTGGAGCTGCACTTGAATTTTTCAGGGATTCCTCAGACTAGAATCTCTTCTGGGATGTTACGATACAGTGCTACTGCTGTGGCTTAGGGGAAAATCATAGTTCCCTGCCTCTGCGCATCTCAGGACACCAAAAATAACAGCTTATGCAGCTGCTTAGTTCTCTTGGAAGTAATTGATGTCTGCAGGAATATTGGTGCTGCACTTTCCAAACAGAGCATCACTTTAAAATTTATACAGCATAAAACCATTTTTCCATATCCTGCAGGCAGATTAAGTCGCTCACACTTGCTCAGATCCTTAGTGGCAAAGAGGTCCTTTCTTTAAGAATCCTGCTGCTGGTACTTTTCTAGTTGGCAATGAAGTTGAAAAGTTTTTCAAATACAGGAAACCATATACAAAGTGTTTAGTTGGCTTTGCGATTTATACTAAAAGCAAGTTCAAACAATGTGGATGGCTATGAGATTACATTGTTTTTTCATTCTACCTTTTTATTCTGGAATGTAGCCCTTTATAAGTCTTCTGCTTAAAATGATTGTCCTCAAGTAGCTTTATCACCAAGTTTTCAAGTGCCTCTCTAGTTGTTGACTGGGCATCAGGGAATTGAATGAAGCGCTCCTTAATGGTTATGCCATGCACATAATGCACCATGAAAACCACCTGCTCAAAGAGGACACATCGGTAGTCTCATCAAGTAAAACAGGATAGAAATGCTTCCATCTCTTCCTTCTGGGTGACTTGTTTCACATAAACAGTAAGTGCTCTTACAAAGTCATGTTGTGTCCTATTAGAAAGGACAGACACCTGGGGTCTTTGCTTTGATGCTTGCTTTTGCTTGATTACATCAAGATGAAGCTTGAGCATGCTGTCATTTTAGCCTAGAAAATCCACCAGATGCAGGAAATTTCCCCTGTTTGAACTTAACCAGCTTTCATCACTACCTCTGAAGGCCAAACCTTTTCTTGCTAGGTGTATTGTGATGTTCATAATCAGAAGACAATCTCTCTGTTCTTCTGCCTGCATCAATTTATGAATAAGGCGTGCTAAAAGCTACCTCCATTACCTTTCTTTTAAACTGATTATACCTGATAGCACCTAGAATGTGTAATTCACTGCTTTAAGTGCTGCTTCTTTCTGACTTTGGCCCCCAGATTCTGCCAAACTCTAGATTTCCTCTTAAATTTGATACATTTCAAAATGTGTCTTAATTGTGTATGTTTTCAATTTTTCATAACTGAATAATTTATTAAGTTAATTTAGTTTTTAAAAATAATATTTTTTAGACAATTCATGCTTTTTTACCTTCTTTTTAGTCTGTATTTCAGTATTATTTTCTTGTGCATGTTAATTGGGATAGAACACATTTTATGAAATAGTCACAAGAAGTTATCTTTATGGATTAATTTGTTTGGGTCTGTTTTTGTTTTTAAAAATGTGATCATTATTCATGGACAGTGAGTGTTTGATAGGATTTGGAGATGAAAAGTGAAAAGAAAACAAACACCTGGCGAGGACTTATTATTTTGTTATCAGTGCTGCATGAATTCTGTGGAGACAGTAAAGCGTTTTATGTTGCTTAGACACATTTTCAGTATTTCCCTGGTGAAATTTCCAAATCTTCAAAAACAGATTTCGAATAACTGAACAGACTTGTTAGAGGAGCACAGCTTTTTGATACCGTGCAAACATTTACCTCACTTAATCTTAAAGGGTCAGTTCAGCAGGCTCCAACATCGCAAATACCTGTATTCAGACTTTGTTCTTGTGATGTCCAGACATCCGTTTACAGGTAGGTCCATACATTTGGACAATGACACATTTTTCTCTTTTTGGTAATTTTGCTTCTGTACATCACCACAGTGTATGTATTAAAGAGCAGAATTTGCAGCTTCAATTCAAGGAATTTGACAAAAAACTTGCATTAACTGATACTGACATTTTTATTCATAGTGTCCCTTTTTCAGAAGTTCAAAAGTAATGGGATAATTGAGCAACAAACAGTGTTGTGATAAGGTGAGGTATTTTGCCCCCTTATTTATGAAAAGCTAAGCAGATAAAAGATCTGGAGCTGATTCCAAGTGTTGAACTTGCATTTGGTGTTTGCTAAAACTTTCTAAATGAGGTCCAAAAAGATGCTGATACAATTGCAACAGGCTGAAATATGAAAATAAACCTATCAGCGATAGCAGAAAAGTTAGGACTGGCCAAATGAACAATGTGGTATATTTTTAAAGAAGAAGAAAGGCCTGAAAGACCAAGGAAGACAACTAAAGTGGATGTTACTGAGTGTAGAAATATCCTTCATCACATCTAGCTAAGTCAAGAAGCCTCTCAAGGAGATAGGTATATCGTTATCAAGTCTAAAATCAAGCAATGTCTTCATGAATGTTAATACAAAGGGTTTATGAGAAGGTACTGACCACTGGAAGACCAGATTAGGTTTTTCCAGAAAACATCTAAAAGGGCATGTCCAGTGGAATATATAAGTTGCACCAGAATGATGAAAACAGAAAAATATGGAGAAGGAAAGGAACAGCTCACAATCAGAAGCATACTAAATCATCTATCAAACATAGTAGAGCCATAGTGGAGCAATATTATGGCAAGGACATGTATGCTATGACAGCATTTCACAAATGGATAATAACACAAAGCATGCCCCAAGAGCAACCCAAGAGTTTCTCAAGCAAAGACATAGGATATTCTTCAATGGCCAAGTCAGTCACCTGTTCTCAACCCATTAGACTTTACGGTTACTGAAGACAAAACTGAAGGCAGAGAGACTCACAAACAAGCAACAGTGTAAGGTGGCTGCAGTAAAGGCGTGGCAGAGCCTCTCAAGGGAGGAAATGCAGCATTTGGTGATGTCCATGGGTTCTAGTCACCAGGCAGTCCTTGACTGCAAAGAATTTTTCATCCAAATATTAAAAAATATCCTCATATTTAAAATGATGTTAGTTTGTCCATTTACTTTTGAGCTAAAAATAGAGGACATTGTATAAAAATGGCTATAATTCCTTCATGGTTTATACAGTACTTTTGTCAAACCCCATGAATTAAAGCTGAAAGTCTGCATTTTAATCACACTTTGACTTTTTGATTTAAAATCCACTTTGGTGTTGTACAGAAGCAAAAAATGTGTCCTCAAATTTATGGACCTAAATATATGTGTATAAATCACCTCCACTAGTTCTCTGTTCAACCATAATACAAAAAATGTCTAAATTAAACTGATCAATTTCTAAACTGTGATATTAGCTTAAATATGCTAAGTGTAAGAGAAAATTTCTATGGAAGACATTTAGACTCAGTTCAGCAGCGTTTTATTGTCAGAAGCTTTCTATTTGCATAAATTAGCTCCTTAAACATCAGATTTGTAATGCTATGATAATGTGTTCGAATTAACCAAGGCACATAAAAGCTGTACTGTCATATGTTAATGAGCTCCATCTCGCAATGCTTTTGCCACAACAAAATAAGTAAAACTGAGCTGAAGTGGACTAAAGCACTCAATTTTGCATGTAATTTGCATGTAGCTTTGCCTAATAGCCATCTTTTCTTGTGACTTTTCAGAGGTATTATGTTTGTTTTTCCTTGTTAAAGTTTTAACTAGCTCATGCTGAAAATCATGCATGACTTTCAAAAGCAAAATTTATAGGTTGAACAATTTAATGTCATGGGAACCCATCCTTTTCTTTTCTTCCCTCCATCTGTTTGGGACCCTTTTCTAGTCTGCGGGGGAGAGAGTGTAAATGGTAATAAAGATTGACGATCATCGCAGGCTAACACTGACATTACCCAACCGTTGATAGAGGAAGCCATTCTAAGGTGTTATCAGACCCAGCTGTGAGGGCAGGGGCATGCATAATACATGGTCAGTAACCCCAACGCTGAGTGGTGACACTCACAGCAGGGCTGTGCCAATGGACAGTCGCCGTACATCGCTGATGGGTAACTGTCATCACAATTGTCAACACACACACACACACACACACACACACACACAATAATTCCAGTGTCTCATAGCATTGATAAATATGCATGAGTGCAAAAATAATGGATGGGTTTAGTTCATTGCTCCTGATCAGTTGCCTGTATAAAACACTTGTTTATTTAAAGTATATAGAAGTGATAGAAATCAAAGGGTCATTTGACCATGCACCTTCAGTTGCTCCATCTGCATCGGTAGTTTGGCACAGGTTTTGCACCGCGTGCCTTCCTGACACAACCCTCCATAGTGGGAGGGGTTTGTGTCCCCACCAGGGACAAACCAGGGACCTTTCACTTAAAAGGTGAATGTGTAAACCACCACACTATGGAGAGACTCAATGTCAAGGTGTGCCATGCCGAGGGTGTGGTGTGGACCCATATGCAGGACCGCAGAGCCGATTCAAAGTAAAGATGCTTTATTTCCAAAACCAAAGTTAACAGTGCACAGTCCAAAAATCCAAGGAACGAGAGGGTGGCACACGGGGGGACAACTGTAATGACGCGACAACGAACAACTCAGAGGACGGGGCTTAAATAGACACAGAGAAACCAATAAGCACACGACAAGTGGACAAGGCAGGGGAAACCTAGCAGGGACAACCAATAAATGAACGACAAGAAGGCAGGGGCGTAACTAAAGCACACAAGACGGGGGGAACAAAACAGGGACTAAACAGACTACCAAAATAAGACAAGACTAGACGCAGACAGAGACGGAGACCACTAACAGAGGAAAACAGGCAAGGCATGGGGCAAAAGGAAATAAACAGAACTCAAAACTAATCACAAAACCCCAAACCAAAACGCAGACCATGACAATACCTCCCCTCCAAGGGGCGGCTCCCAACGCCCCAAAACGTAAAACAACAGTGAAGACCAGCCCAGGGTGGGAGGTGGGGGTCAAGGACAGAGGGACCAAAACCAAAATAGGGAGCCAAAATAACCGAGGCATAAGGGGTCCGGGTGGCCAGAAAAAGGGCTCGGGGCACCAGGCCCGCGGCACTGAAGACCGCCCCAGTTCGGGTGGTCAGGCATGGAGGTCGGCAGGAAAACCACCTCTCGGGTGACTGACGAGGAGACCACCGTTCTGGTGACCAAACACAGTGATATGGAGACCGCCGCTCGGGCGGCTGACATAGAGACCGCCGCTTGGGCGGCCGGGCACAGAGGCCGGGAGACCACCACCGCTCGGGCGGCCTGGCACAAAGGCCAGGAGACCACCACCGCTCAGGCGGCCGCACGCAGTGGCGAGGGGACCACCGTTTTGGTGGCCGGCGTGGAGACCACCGCTCGGGCGGTGGAGGCGACGCGGAGCTCCCCCTGGGCAGAGGAGGCAACGGGCCTGAGCGCTCCTCAAAAAGAGGAGGCAGCAAGAAGAAGCACTCCTCTAACGGAGGAGGCAACGTGAACCACTCCTCCAACGGAGGAGGCAGTAGACCTGAGCACACCTTAAAATGAGGTGGCAACGTGGAGCACTCCTCCAACGGAGGAGGCAAATGACATGAGCGCTCCTCTGACAGAGGCTGCTGCTGCTCGGCTGGCTCGACGATAGGCAGGGAGGAAAGGGAGCCGCCAGGAAGGCGGGACGAGGGAGGAAGAGGTGGCGACGGGCTGCTGGTGGCG
>VUQH01002413.1:0-10731 GCA_015106775.1 Etroplus canarensis
CCTCTCCATGAAGACAAGTCAGGACTCATGGCTGTACTAGCTCAAAAGGATGCTTCTACTCAATACTGAGCACAGGGTCTGAATACTTATGACCATGTGATATTTCAGTTTTTCTTTTTTAATACATTTGCAAAAATTTCTACATTTCTGGGGTTTTTTCTGTCAAGATGGGGTGCTGAGTGTACATTAATGAGAAATAAAATGAACTTTTTTGATTTTGGCAAATGGCTGCAATGACACAAAGAGTGAAAAATTTAAAGGGGTCTGAATACTTTCCGTACCCCCTGTACTCTGAAGCCTGTTAGAATAAGTGCTATTGATTTCTGCTCTCAATGTAACATTTATAAAATAATTATGAGCATCTATTATGTAAGGTCAGAAAACAAACTTATAGCAAAATTCAGAGTGGAATGTTTTCTTCTAGCAGACACAGGTGATCCTATCAAATGTAAATAATATAATATATATAAATATAAACTTAAATGCTATTGCCACAATTAAATTAAATCCTCATTTCACTTTGTACCATTCAGTCCCACCAGGCGCTCCATTCCACTCTGGCCACGAGCAGGTGGACTGTGGTCAGCCGCTGGGGAGGAGACATTAAACCCCCTGTTCTCCCTCCGGAGGGGGAAGGAGAGTTGGGTAACCAGAGGCATGCAGATCATGGCTCAAGCAAACTGGAGATTCTATTACATCCTATTCTGAATCCATAGGCAGTAATGTGGAGTTGGTGCCCCCTTTGCAGCAATAACAGATTCCACTCTTCTGGAAAGGCTTTCTACAAGAGTTTGGAGAACATTTGTAAGGGTTAGGGTTAGATTTGTAAGGGCAGACACTGATGTAGAACATGAGGGCCTGACTCGTAATTTGTCCTGGTTCATCCCAGAGGTGTTTGATGTGGCTGAGATCAGGGATATATGCAGGCCAGTCAAATTCTTCATTCTTCAATCCAACCATGTCTTTATGACCCTTGTTTGTGCACAGTGGCATAATCATGCTGGAAACAAAAGGTGTTTCTCAGGCTGTTCCCACAAAGTTGGAAGCATAGAACTGCTCAAAATGTCTTAGTAAGCTTAAGATTTCCCTTAAGGGACCCAGGGCAACCACAGAAAAACAATCCCTTAGCATTATCCCTCCTCCATCAAACTTTACAGTTGGCCCAAAAGCTCTCCTGGCCTTTGCCGAACCAAAACTCATCCATCAGACTTTCAGAGAAGAGAACTGAGCTCTTAAGTACAACCCATTATTTCACAAAAGTTTGTAAAGGCAAATTGCATGGCTAAGTGCTTAATTTTATACACCTGTGGTAATGGAACTGAATGAAACACCAGAGTTCAATGATTAAGAGGTGTGGCCTAGTCACCTTGTGCATATAATTATTACCCCACAAAAAAGTTTTAAATTCTCAGAATTTAGCTGTTTGAACAACATTTGGTACTAAACGACTAAAATCATGGGCAGTATGGGGCTGCAGTTGTTAGCACTGTCACTTCACAGCAAGAAGGTCCTGGGTTTCCTATGTATCCACTGGATGTGGAGTTCTCTCTGGCTTCCTCAAACAGTTCTGCTCTTAGGTTAATTGGTGACTGTAAATTGGCTGCAGCAGCAGTGTGAGTGATTGCCTTTCTGTCAGTGTGTACGCTACCTCTTACGCTGTGGCAACTGGGACAGACTCCATGACCCCCTCCCCACTTAGAAGAAACTGGATGGAAGACTTAAATCCTTGGTCCATTCTAAAATGTGCAGATTAACCTTTTCTTAATTGATTAGTTGCTTCACACACAAATCAGAGGTAAAACATGCATTGCAATTTAAATTTAAATATACACGAGGTCTGTAATGAATTTTATTTGTAATATTCCAAAGAGGGAATCTGTAATGTAGAAACTGGGGCTGACATGGACAACGCCATAACAAACACAAAGCTGAAACTCCCAGCAGTATATATTTCTATATCTCCTTCATACCCTTGACTTCACACTGCCCTGAAGCCTTAACAAGTTGCTTTGCATCAATATCTTTATCATCTTTTTTCTCCTCTCTGCTCTGAGTCATATCTTTTCACTGATTCAAGTCTATATACTGGGGGGAAAAAAACCCAGATAAATTTCTGACATCACACTCCCTTGTATTCTACCCAAGCGGTTGCCGCAGCGGATTAATCCACGATGGTAAATCGGCAAAGGTTTCATGCTGGATGCCCTTCCTAATGCAACCCTCCATAGTGAGGGGACCTTGTGACCCCACCTGGAATCAAACCAGAGACCTTTCGCTTGTAAGGCGAAAGTGTACTACTTTATGTAAACACGATTTCTGATGACACAGTATTTCACAGAAGAAAAAAAAAAAAATAAAATCAAGAGTCACAAAAATGGCAGCAAACACTAACTGCTACACCTCAGCATTATCTTGAGAACTGCAATTTAATATTTCAAAGTCTGGATTCTGACTTTGGCTAAACAGATATATTTCATAAATGAATCAGAAAATAGTATAACTTTATTTTGCTTCATTAACAGCCAGGTATTTAGTTTGGAAAAAAGTAACATATAAAGTTATTACCATTTCATCAGGTACATACAAGAACTTCAACAATTAATAGTGAAAATTAAGTGCAAATATAAAAAGATGCATCAATATAGTCACCCAGGCTTGTAAATTTTCACAGACTGCAGCCATTTCAAATTAACATACAGTAGACTTTAAATTATATCCAAAGCTTTATCGATTCTGCCACAAAGAATTACACATTGTACAATCAACCAGTCTTATCACATTTTTGGCAAGGCTTTCAGTTGTTCACAAGTCTACTTCCCAAATCTGCATGGAGACATACAGACTGTGCAACATTATTGAAATATAACTTAAACGACATTCGTCTTAATTCCATTTGAACAGCAGGGTCTAGTAGAAACACAAACCAGTACATAATGCTTTACTCACACACAAAAACGACTCAAACAGGGGAAAAAAAGCTCTTCCAATTAATTCTCAGTGCAAAAAATGTTCAAAAGTCAAACTATTAAGGTGTTAAAATGCTGAAACTTCATTTCACTGATATAAAGTAATAATAGTGCGTTGTATATTCTGTAGAATTATTAAGTAGTTGATGCTGACAGTCTTAGTCATAGAGACTTTAAAGGATATGGCAGGTAATAGTGTATATTTTTATTATCGACAAATCCAAATGAAAAGGCCAAAACCAACAACAGTTATTCAACTTGCATGCAGCAGTTTAGTTCTGTGCCCAAGAACTCCACTGTTGTCCAAAACAATTAAAAATGCACCCATGAACCACACTTGTATTAGGTGGTATTTTACAATCATCCTGGGCACTGCTATTTATTTTGAGTCAATATCCCATGTACTGTCCTGCTACTGTAAATAATATAAAGAAATACTCCTGTGTGATAGTTAATTACTACTCAGCTGTAAAATTAAGCCTTTTTCAAAAGTGAAGAACCCTATCCCTGACTTTTTTTTTTTTTTTTTTAAAGATTCCCATTTTCTCTAAACATGAATGGACTTGGAGCTGACTGCCACACAGTTACCCATCCATCCTTCCATCCATTTTCTGCCACTGGAACAGCAGTCCAAGCAGAGAGGACTTCCCTCTCCCTGTCCACCAGGAGGAAACCAAGGTGTTCCCAAACTAGCTGAGAGATTCAATCTCTCCACTGTGTTCTGGTTCTGCCATGGGGCCTCCTCCTGGTAAGGCTGGCTCAGAACACCTCACCCCGGTCAGATGCCCAAACCACCTCAGCTGGCCCCATTTGATGTGGAAGAGTAGCTACCAGACACCTTCAGAGGAAGCTCATTTCCACTGCTTGCACACATGATCTCATTCTACTCAGAACTTATGACCATAGGTGAGGGTAAGAACGTAGATAGACTGGTAAATCACTAGCTTTGCTTTCATGCTCAGTTCTTTGTTCACCACAACAGACCAGGATTGAATCAACATCACTAGAGATGCCACGCCAATCTGTCAAGCTCCTGCTCCTCTCACTCGTGTACAAGACGTCAAGATACTTGAATTCTCCACTTGGGGCAGCAACTCAACCCTGACCTGAAGTAGGCTGAGAACCATCGTCTCAGATTCAGAGGTGCTAATTCACATGCCACACTCAGCCTACCCTAGTGCAAGCTGGAGGTCATGGCTCAATAAAGCCAAAAGCATCACATAATCTGTGCGAAGCAGAGATAAGATCCTGAGGCTACCACACCTGACACCCTCCCACCCCTTGGCCACGTCTAGAAAGCCACACAATTATGAGAATCCAATGCTGTCTTTAGTCTTTTTTTTGGATTTGCTGAAAATATACACCACCACATGCCTTATTCTTTAATATTGTCTGATGGCCATGTAGAAAGAGAGTCATATCCACTCCCACATTTAGCAAATTAATTCATACTCCTATCAGCCACAACGTCACAACCATCTGCTGAATACTGAGCAGGTCCCCCTCATCTTGCCAAAAGAGATCTGACCCAACCTGACCTAAGGTTTGGGCATTTGGGTCCTGATGGTTGAGGGTCAAATCCTTGGTGGTTCTGGGCTTGTTCTGGCATGTTTGATTGGGTTCTGGTGAGTTTGACGTTGCTTGAGTCAATACCATGGGTGGTATGTCATTTTCCTGAGCAGTTTTTGTGGTTGCATGTCATGCTGTGAGAAGGACTGCTGCTGGGCATGCAGTTGGCCTGCAAAAACATTTAGGTGGGCGACACGTGCCAAAGTAACATCCACATTAAATGCCAGGACCTGAGGTTTCACAGCAGAAATTGCAAGATCAAGGTTGTTTAGTTCTGTCAGTGGCTTTAATGTTGTGGCTGAAAGGTGTACAGTCCTTCAAAGTTAAGAGAACCATTGTTCTAACATCAAATATAGTAGAAAAAAGGCCTAGAAAGTCTTTAAGTTATCTCCGTCCCTATATTACATTTTCTTTCATTTAACTTAATATGGATTTTCTCCATCAGTTTATTATAAGTTCCCCACATTTTGGTCTGAGCTCATGGGGACCGATTCCATATCAACATCCTCAGATTCCTCTCCATTTGTCTGTTCATTTACACCATTGTTGGATTTCATCAGTGACCCATTTGTGGCAGAAATATTTTCCTGTGAGGTTTCTTCTGCTTCTTTTTTATCTGGCACTTGATTAAAATCAGTCCTTGGGATTTTTTCCTCCCTTTCTGAAGACAGAGAGGGGGAATGTTTTGAAGTCTTATGAGGAGTTTGCGCTGATGGGCTCGTTTGACCAGTGGCTTTATTTGCAACAGCTTTTTCCTCCATCTGCCCAGTAGGTAAGTCTCCAGCTGAGCCATTGCTTGACAGCACCTTGTTATCTTCTCTTTTCTTCTTCGGTGGTTTTTCAATTTCTACATCCCCATCTGTTTGCATAACAATGTCTCCATCCTGAATTGTGTCCTTCAAGTTACTGGTAAATTTCTGCTCACTGTCAACGCAGGACTCATTTTTTCCCATCACAATGTTGATACTGGGCGACTGATCCATTTCAGGACCCTCATCTGGAGAGTCATTTCCATTCCCCAAAATTTCATTATTAGACTCAGCCTCCACATTTCCATTTCCAACAGCCTCAGACTCTGGTTTTGGATCCAGTGATGTCTCAGACAGTTTGGTTTTGTCTTTAACTGTTGTTTTATCAGTTCCTTTCTGAGTCTTTGCAACATTATCTAGTCCATCCTCTTTCTGTTGCAAGGCTGCATCTCCATCTTTGCCTTTTCCCCGTGAAAAGACTTCCTCTTTTCCATCACCATTACCAACAGCATCAGGTCTTTTCTCCGCCTTTCTGAACTGTTTTTGAATCTTTCTGGGACACCACACAAACTTATCCTTTGGTTCAAAGTGAAGGTAAGCAAAGCGTACAAGCTCCTGACGTTTATGCTTGTCCAGTACAGCAAACAGAAAGTAGTCGAGCACACTTCGTTTAACGCTGCTAAGAGTCTTCTTGACCAGAGTCTCCTCCAGGAAGAAGCGCACCAGAGGAGCCTGATAATGCTCAAAGCCGAGCTCTCCAAGGCTTTTCAAGATGCGAGTGATCCGCAGGTTGTTGTGCATATTCCTGCAAGGGACAAGACAGTTAAAGATGACGTTACAAAACAAGGACACTCACTGGCCACTCTATCAGGCCCACCTGCTCAACTGCACATTAATAAAAATGTCTAAGATGACCTGCTAAAGTTCAAACTGAGCAACAGAATGGGGATGAAAGGTGATTTAGGTGAACGTGGCATGCTTGTTGGTGCCAGACAAGCTGGTAGTTCAGAAATTACTGATCTACCAGTATTTTCCACACACAACCATCTCTAGAATTTACAGAGAAACGGCTGAAAAAGAGAACCATTTTGTGAGCAGTAGTTCTTTAGGTGAAAATGCCATGCTGATGCCAGAGGTCAGAGGAGAATGTCCAGACTGCTTTGAGCTGATAGGAAGTTATCAGTAACTCAAATGACTACTCATTATGACCAAGGTATGCAGAAGAGCATTTCTGAATGCACAGCACCTCAAACCTCGAAGCAGATGGACTGCAGCAGCAGAAGACCAGGTCCACTCCTGTCAGTTAAGAACAGGAAACTGAGGCTACAGTTCACACAGGCCGGACAATGTAAGATTGGAAAAATGTGGTCTAGTCTGATGAGTCTCGATTTGTGCTGCAACATTTGGAAGGTTGGGTCAGAATTTAATGTAAACAACATAAAATGATGGATCCCCCCTTCCTTATATCAACAGTTCAGGCTAGTGGTGGTGGTGCTGTTATGGTGTGGGGGATATTTTTTGGCACACTTTGGGGCCCTTGGTACCAACTGAGCATCATTTAACCACCATATGGTGATGAGGGATGTGGTGGAGTGAGAGATTTGCATCCTGAATGTGCAGTAAACAAATCTGCACCAACTGTAATGCTATAATTTCAGGATGGATCAAAATCTGAGACATGTTTCCAGCACCTTGCTGATTCTGTGCCATAAAAAAAGAATGCAATTCTGAAACCAAAATGGGGCTTAACCCCATACTCACAAGGGGTACCTAATAAAAAGGCCAGTGAATGTTTATAGGAAATTACTAACATGAAAATATTTAATACATACCGCTCCAGATTTCCAAAGCGCTCCTTCCAATTTTCCGCACGCTTCACTTCCCCCGTTTCTCTGTTAACCAAACGGATGCCATAGAAGCCCAACATGAGTTCATAGGACTCAACCAGTCTCCTTTTGGCATCCTCATTCTTCTTGAAGGCCTAGAGAGCATTTACAGTAGATTAAAAAACTAATCTTTTATGAACATTCAAAGCATGGGCAACTTTAAAGACATGTAAATAAGATAACTCAAGAGTGTCAAACAGATTCACATCTGTACATAGCAAACTAATGGGAGAGTTTGTATAAATTATTATACAGTGAAAACAACACACATATATACACACACACACACACACACACACACACCGAGTAATGTTTAATTATATTAGCCTATTTGCAGTATTAATAAAAAAAAAACCTTAAAGTTACCATCAATACACTTACAGAAGCATGTTGATAAACAGTGTGATAACAACCAGAGCCATCACGGGTATTGTAATGCACAAGCTATGCTTAAAAGTCTGGTAAACTTGAAGTGAAGATCAGGCTAAATGCGCCATTACTATACACGATGAAGTGAAATAGCTGAACAACTCTGAATTTTAAAACATAATTTGAATGTGAATTTTTAAAAAGAGAACATTTTAACTTGACAAGCAAAATGGTTTGTTACAAAGAATAATGAGAAAAATTGCTCTGAGAAACTGCTTGGAAAAGGACAGGCTTCTTCAAAAAATACTTGGCAGTGATTGGACAAACAGTCAACCTATCACAGGCGAAATTCAACTTATCAGATCAACAAAACACTGGATGTAGAAGAAACCTTCAGTGCTGCTCCTTGCTCATTTTCCAACAATAAAAGCTATTCTTTAGACATCCAAAGTTGATTCTGTTCATCTGGACGTAAAGTTTCCAGCATCCATGTTAACCTCCTTAGTAATCCCTATGTTTTTGAATGACCAGACACTTTTTGCTGTCATCAGTCCTAAAATGCAACTATGGCAGTCAGTGGCTCTCACAGGACTCTCCAAACCAGACACTAGCCTATTACTCTGAAGACAATCAAGCTAGATTCTTGCTTGCGTGTGTTAATCTTGCTGCTTTGTAAGGTAAGCATGACTGCTAAGCACAAAATTACTACTGCTGACATTCGGAAGAAAACCTACAAAATGTCAAATAATATTTCTAATATTATTTCCCATATTTTGTTGTGTGACAGCAGTAAGTCACAAAAAGTAGAAAGGGATAATGGGTTATGTGCAACTTAGTACCTTCAGCTGCTCCCCTGTATTTTTCCCCACAGGGTTGTCGCCGTGGATAGATCCGCATCATTATTTTGGCAAAGGTTTTACACTGGATGCTCTTCCTGATGCAACCCTCCAGCTTTTGCATGTAAGGCAAATGTGTAAACCACTACACTACAGAAATACTAAGAGGTTACAGGCAACTACAATACCTTAAACCTCTAGACCAGGAAGATGGTAATGCTTTTAATTTCTGCATCTTGGTTTAAAGAATTGGCATGTAAAGCCCATCACACCTTGACGATTTAACCAGTGTATGCTAACGTATCACAATTTCTCCAAAACGCATAACTATCAATGTTACCTTGGACATATACATATTGTATTAGTAACTTATATAGAATGTTTCAATAACTGCCAATTCACTATTATACTTTAGCTGTAAGATAGAAACACGTTCAGTAAATGCTGTGGTCGTCTGGAACATGTAAAATACGTCTACATAAGTCTATATGCACTGGAGATAAGTTTGCGATAAGTTACACAGGTTCAAAGCACGTTACTCATAGGTTAGAAATAAGTATCGGGTAAGCTAGACATTATCTAAATGTTTTTTGACTTATCAGGAACTTACAAGTAACGTGTGTGAACATACGAGCCATATGCTAGCATACATTGAAATTTTGTGCATGTTCAAAATTTTTCAACAACCTCACCATACTACAATGTACACCAGCGCGCTCTTAACTTATACAAAACTTACCAATAACTTATTTGATGTACTCCAGCATATTCGCCAAATATTTCATGCTGCTTAAATCATCAAGGTGTGAAACTGAAGTGATTTTAGAGAAATTACAACAGATAAATGCATCAGATGCTCAATCTTTGTGTTGATTTAACATGGCATTTCTACTGACACATGCCTAACACACTAACGTTGTAGTTCAAGGGATGTTAATTGTGGCTTTGCACTCATCAGATATAACTTAAAGGCATTAAAATAGCTGGTCAAATATTTTTTTGTGTTATGCCAGAGACTGGGAGTCATAGTTGACCAATTTGGCAGCCGTTTGTATAACCTTCGTTAAAAGGCTCGTTTCCATGACACACTTACCTCAATTTCCTTCTTGGTAAGTTCTGAAGCCATGTAATTAACCCCTGGTTCTCGCAGTGGAAACAGCCTTACAATGGCAGACAGTTCAAGAAAGAGACAACAGGAAACTAATTAACATTCAATGACATTGCACTTTAATTCAGTGGCGATAACGCCAGCTGTCCCTGTGAACTATTTATGACACAAACATAACATTTTCTAAGTCCTCCATCCAGGTTTAAAATATCTAATTTTATAAGCTATATTTATAAGCTATATTGGATGAACTCTAAAATTTACAGACAAAACTCATCCCAGTGTAAACAAACATTACATTCCTCTGTATATTCACTTTTCTCTTTTGGCAATCTACAGTAGGTTAGAAAACTGTAAATGCACCCTTGAAAAGAAAAAGCTTACATAACTATTTTTCAGCGTGAACACTCCACATTTATATTTGGTAGGCACTATGGATTTTGAAAATATCACTTGCTCTTAGACAACTAATGCACAGAGTGTAGGCTTTTCTCGTTTCTCTGTTTTGTACTTCATTGTCTCTACCATCCTCTTGTCTATAACCTGAAAATCGATCTCAATACATGTTTGAATGTAAGAATGTCTCAGTTCCTAAAAATGGACAGAGAAGGCTTGCAGAAGGAGCTACAATCATGAGAAAAGAAGGTTTTCACGGGACTCTATGCAGTCCTCTTAAAAATTACCTGAACCCTTATTTCTTCCACAGAAATTAGGAGCCAAGTGCTGCTATTCAAATAGACTTGATTAATTGATCAGCCAGTGTGACCATCTCTATAGCAGACATTTTAGCAGTTTGCTGTTCTGGAGCATTCAGGTATGTGTGAACAATGCCACAATCTTCCCAGGAGCGGATGTCTCAGAAAATACACACCCAGGTCAGACTACGTAATGCTGAGAGACATTGCAAAAAACCCAAGAGCCACATATCAGACTCTACAGGCCTCAGTTAGCAAGTTACATGTAAAAGTTCATGACAGTACAATTACACTGCGTTCACAATTATTAGGAAAGTGAGTATTTTTTACCATAATGTCATTTTATGCATACTTTCCAACTCCAAGCTGTATAAACTTGAATGCCTATTGGATTTAAGCAGATGAGGTGATGTGCATTGGTGTAACGAGGAAGGGCGTGTCCTTTGGAGAGCAACACCCTATATCAGGTGTGCACAATTATTAGACAGCTTCTTTTCCTCAGGCAAAATGGGTCAGAAAAGAGCTCTAACACACTCTGAAAAGTCAAAAACTA
>VUQH01002415.1:8572-21572 GCA_015106775.1 Etroplus canarensis
CAAGTAGCTGGTATAGTGTACAGGAACATCTGTGCTGAGTATGATCTGGAAGTCCCAAGGTCAAAATGGGATACACCTCCAAAGGTGGTTGAGAATGACCAAGCTAAGATCCTGTGGGACTTCCAGATACAAACAGACCAACTAGTGATGGGTAACCAACGGAGGAAGAAGGCCGTAGTGATAGATGAAGCAATCCCAAGTGATGGCAACATCAGGAAGAAAGAAGGAACACGAGAAGCTCGAGAAATACCAAGGGCTGAGAGAGGAACTAGAAAAGATGTGTAAGGCGAAGGCAACAGTGGTCCCCGTGGTAATCAGAACACAAAAAGCACAAATGATATGAAACATTATGTCTCAAAATATTGGTAAAAAATAATGATATTGCACAGCAATATACAGTAGCAGCAAGGATCAACCTAAGATATAAACACTCAAAAATTTCAAAGATTATATCTAGAACTATTATATATTTAGGTTGTCTGCATTTTAAAGAAAACAAGACAGGCTCAGCGATGTTGTGATCAGGATTCTGTGGGGGAAAAAGCATGTGTTGACACTCGTTGGAAGAGCGAATTTGTTCAAATTTAATCAAAGAAGGGATTTGTATTTTTGTATTGTACAAACAAAAATAATTTTCAATAATAATGATAATAATAATAATCATTAATGGAGTGTTCATTGCATGTTTATATTATTTCATTTTAATTCTTAGGCAGCATGGTGGTGTAGTGGTTAGCATTGTTACCTCACAGCAAGAAAGTTATTGCTTCAAAGCCTGACTGGGGCCTTTCGGTGTGGAGTTTACCTGTTCTTCATGTGCCTGTGTTGGTTTCCTCCCAGAGTCTAGAGACATGTATGTTAGGTTAGTTATTTCCCCGAAAAGTGTGGATATTACGGAATCATCAAAGCTGCCACCGCAAATCCTTTTTGTCATCATGATAGTGCAAAAACTATTTGATGGAGAATTTTGAATTTCGGCATAGTGATAGACCTCCATGAGAGATTTGCCACTAGTTTGTGTTATCTGTAAAAAAATAAATAAATAAATAAAAAAGTAAAATTTTAGCCTTATCTCAGTGAAGATTTGTCCGACGTACACCAAATTGATCGTGGGATTATACAAGTTCACGACACCATATCACATTTGCCACCATTGCCATCTGCTGGTGCCGCCACTAAAATCTGTTAAAAAAATGTACATTTTTTAGCCATATCTCTATGACTAGGCATCCAATCAGCACAAAACAAACACCAAATTGATTGTGGGATAATATACTTTCATGTCATCTCTGCTACCATTGCTGTCTGCAGTTGGCACTGCTTAAATCTGTAAAAGTGTATATTTTTAGCTACATTGAGACTGAGATTATTTGTCTGATCTACAACTTGATCATACAGTTTCATGGTGACACCATGCTACCATCACCACCACTGCACTACAAATCCTTTGTGCAAGCACAATAATGCAAAAACGATTCAGCACAGGCTTTTGAATTTCTCCACAGTGATAGACCTCCATGAAATGTGGAACAGATAAGATTTTCAGCTATTTTGATAGGGATTGGCCGCTAGGTGGCGTTTTCTGTAAAAATTTTCACATTTTTACCATATGTCTGTAATAATTCATCAGAGCCCCACAAAAAACCCAATCAAATTTATCATGGGATTGTAGACTTTCATGGTGGCACCATGTCATGTATGTTGACATTGCTGTCTGCTGTCGTTCTTGCTGAAATTGGTAAAAAAAAAAAAAATAATAATAATAATAATAATAAAAGAAATCAGGGACATTGTGGAATCAGCTTCAGTGCTGTATACCTCGATTCTTAATAATCCAATCTGTATTTTTTTTTAAATTGACAATGGCATTTAGCATTACATCACGTCAAGTGGGGTCAGATCAGGTCAGCATGCATTTGGGGCTTTTCAGGGGTATACCTTTAGTGGCTGCAGTTGCAACCACAGGGAGCTAGTTGGTTCTAAATTCATCAGGGATGTGAAATAGATGAAGTGCATAGAATAAGGCCCTGCATTAATGTATGGTTAAACATGGCAGGTAGTCTAAAGCTCTTTGGCTGATCAGTAAGACTAGAAATGCGCTATATAAATGAAAGTACATTACATTCTACTCTTAATCATAGGAATCAGAGCTGTAATTTCAATAAGAGGTCAAACATGTCAAGAAACATTTGCAGTGAGATGATCAAACAAAGCTCCAGATTAGTCCAAACTTAGTTGGAAATGACAACGAAGGTGGCAGGATGAAATACAAAAATATTACCCAAACTGTTTGCACCAATCACAGTACACCAAAGGCTTCCTGTTTCAGCTTTAACTTAATGTAATTAATGTAGTTTACAAAACTATTTAGGATTATTATCAGCTTTGTTTTTGCTGGTAAAACATGCTGGCATGGTGTGGATGAAAGGCAAAAAGTGAGGGAAAAAGAGCATTGCCAAATTTAGACTTTACCAAGGACACTGTCTCTCTATGCTCCCCTTTGTTTCTATATCTTGGCTTCTCTTTCTGAGTTTCTGAGTTTCTCTTTTGGATGGGCTCTGCTGTCTTGAAGTTTAAAGGGAGTAAAAGAGGGAAGAAGGGAGATCATGCTGGATCATGACAGACCCACCACAGCACAGAGACCTCCCTGCCGATGAGCAAACACCACTACAAATGGCAGAGCTAGCCGGACAATCACTTGGTGAATGGAAGCTAATTAGCTGGAGTCTAATGCCAGTTTACTAACACCTGTATTAGCGCGCCCGCTCAGCAGGGAGTCAGGGCTGGCCAACAAGTGCTAATCCCTCATAAGCCCAAAGTACTCCTCCTAAATAGTGGCATTAACATATACTGCTTAAGCCAGCTGTTGCCTACTTCAGCCCAGTGCAGACAGCTTTAACGGTGATGTGCTGATGAAGATGCGGGGAAAGATCTTAAAGGGTTCATAATGGGTTATCTATATGTTTCTGTAGGAGGAATTTTTTAATGATGTGTTGGAAAAACGAGGGCAAAGTTTCAAACTGGGGACCATAAATAGGATCTTCTTCATTTTAGGCTTTTTTTCTCACAAACCTACAGTTATCAGGTCCCTGGGACCCCTGCAATGCACATGTGTCTGTGTTCATCTTCATTCCTTTGCTGCCTTGTGCTCTCCCATCCTCTCCCACTGCTTGGGTGGTGGACTGATTACCCAGTAGCCATGTGTGTATCAAGGCAAGTGCAAGGCCTGTGTGTGTGTGTGTGTGTGTGTGTGTGTGTGTGTGTGTGTAAGGGATTAGTGAGCTTTAGCATTAACATCATGACTGGACTGGCTACATTCCCTCGCTTCGCTAATAATTTGAGGGGAGGAGAAAGCGGCTGGTCCATTAGCTCATTCTGTTTGCCCAAGAGTAGGCCGACTCTGATCCCCTAATTTCCCTCACCGATTCCAAGAGGATCTCTAGCTTTTGTGACAGAGGGATGGAAAGATAAAGGATGGGACTGAGGGGCACACTGATTCAGAGATCACCGTCCTTGGGACATTCTGTGCACTTACCAAACTAATCAGCGTGTGTAAACACAGCGAGACATGCTGAGAGCAGGCGGCTAAAAGGCTGGGGTCTCTGGGGTTGATTAGGAAGAGCTGTTGATGGACCACACTCAGTGTTAGTGTGCTCTGATCTGCAGACCACATGCAGAAAAACTGTGAACAGCTTGGCCTATGCACCACACTGACTCTGACTGTGGGTGGCTACAGGGGCTCCAAGTGGGCCTGTTGTGGCCTCTGGTGAATCTACAGTGTTTTTTAAGAGATCAGCTGCTGCTCCAAAAGTCTGGTTCACAATATAACAATATAACAGACATGCTGATGTATTTTTGAAGAAAGCAGTGCCTCATTGGCTAACCTGAATGAATTTTTTTGCAGTTTTACTCTTGGAGTTCTAGAAAGCCACGCAGCCTGAGAAAATGTTAAAGTTTTGGTCAGTAAATGGAGTTCACTGCTGGCCAACTTGCCTAAAACATGAAAGGTAAGTATGCAGGAAACCAGACAGGTTTGCATGTAACGTAGTAATACTGTGATGCGGCTCATCACATTACTCCATGAATCTTTATATCCAGTAATTTGAGGAATACAGGGAAAGCACACACCCTGGTGGGTTAAATTGTAAAATTATATAGCTGTGTAAACTGTCTTACCTTTTCTTGATTATCTCTTTCTGTTTATATAAAATGCCAACTGTAAACCCTTTAGTCAGTTTCCCATGTCCAGCCCCCTCATAAGTGCTACAGGATTTTTTCTGCTGCTTTCGGTTCATGTTGGTAAACTTTCACGTCTTCTTTTCTACAGCTGACTCTGTACCTAATGAAGTTTTTATATAATGGGCGCCATTTCCTTGCTTATGGGATATTGGTCAAGAACAAAGCGATGGGATTTAAATGGGAAAATTGCACCAAATTGCTTAAAATGTGTTTCCCAAGCAAATAGAGTATATATTTGAAATCTAGATATCATATGATATATATATATATGATATCTATATAAAATAACACTTTGAACATCCACATTTATTTTGAATTTAACAAGAGAAAGACAATGGACAAATGCATCTCAAAATATTAGACTATCATGAAAACATTTATTTTAATTAAAAAAATCATCTTTCATACATTCTATATTCATTATACATAAAGTGAAATATTTTAAGCCTTTTCTTTGTATTTTGTTAATGACTTATAGCTCATGATAATCAGAAATCTAGTACCTCAAATCATTATTGTTTAATAATGACTGTTATTATATATTTAATGACACGTCACTGATCCATGTCATTAAATTTTGTCTTCTCTCTCCCATAGTCTGTCTTTCTTGGCACTATATAAATAAAACTGAATTAAAGTGAATTATAAACTATTTCATTTTTCATTTCAGTAATTTACATTTCAAACAATATAGATACTGTGTTTGTCTGTCTCCTTCAATACACACAGCCACAGTCAAGAGTAAGACTGCTGGCGACAGATACCTAGATGACACTCTTTGACTCTCTTCACAAGGAGGGGAAGTCACAGAAGGTCACTGCTGACAACACTGGCTGTGTGCTGTATGAAGGCAGATCAATTTTATTTTGTCATAAAAATATCTAAAGTATCCAGCGCTGTTTAATTCTCTGTGTTGGAAATATTTCATTGTCAATAACAGAATGGTGATAAATGCTGGTTTAAGGGGCCCCAGCTGAATTCTTGCCTAGGGCCCCAACAGACTGCAGAGTCCTCAAGGTTACAACTGTCAGCCACTAAAGAACCAGAGACAGTGTCAGAAGCATCTTAGAAAAAGAACTGGGCTGTTGCTCAGTGGTCCAAAAGTCTTTTTTTCAGTTGAAAATAGATATTGATTTTATTTGGAAATCAAGGTTCTAGAGTTCAGATGAAGAGTCCAAGGTGTTTGAAGTCCAGTGTGAAGTTTCCACAGTCTTTCATAATTTGGAGTGCCATGTGATCTGCTGGTGCTGGTGCTGGTTGAGCCACTGTGATTTATCATATCCAACTTCAATGCAGCTTTCTGCCAGGAGATCCTGGAGCACTTCATGCCTCCATCTGCTGAGAAGCTTTATGGAGATGCCTATTTCCAAAACCACTGCCAAATTGTTTGTTGACTATCTTATTATGGTGCTTTATTGTCCAACCAACTCGCCTGACCTGAATCCCATAGAATCTCTGGGGTATTGTCAAGAGGAAGATGAGAAGCATCCAACTCAAAAATACAGATGATCTGCCACTACTGAAGCAACCTGGGCTTTAATTACACCTCAAAAGTGCCACAAGCTCGTTACCTCCATCCCACAATGCATTAACTAAAGGATCCCAACCAAGTACTGAGTGTATAAATGAACATACTTTTCTAAAGTTGGACATTTCTGTAGTGCAAATCCTGTTTTTGATTAATCCTAGAAGATACTGTAATAATCTGAGATAGTGGATTTTGGATTTTCATGGACTATAAGCCATAATCATTAAAACTAAAGTCAAAAAATTCTTTAAATATTTCACTTATTTTCATGTAATGAATATAGAATACATGAAAGTTTACCTTTTGGAATTTAATTACAAAAAAATGAATATTCTATTTTTTTGGGATGCACTATGAGAACTCTGTTATGGTATGCCAGCAGGGAATTTCATACATCATGGTCAGTGTGTGACACTGGGTCCTGCAAAATTGTCCTTACACACACAGTAAAAATGTTCTATAACAGGTGATATGTGCAGTTTGTAATGTCATTGTCATTACTGTTGTTTTACTGATGACAGTGGCTGTTGTAGTGTAGTTTCCTCTAGTATTCTTTAACAGAATGTGGATAAAGGTTTGTATGTGTCATAACTGGAAGTCAGGATAACAGAAATGTTGTTTAATAAGTAAAAAGGATTTTTAATCTCTTCAAATTTGTTTACACACATGGCTTACCTTTATCTGGTTAGAATAAATACAAATAAAACAACAGAGTAAAAACTTGACTTCTTCTGGGGACCACATGACTAAATGAACCCAAATGTAAAATCAGCCTTGACACAGGGGGCTTGTATTATAATATCCTATCAATCATCAGATCCTAAGCTGCATCCCAGGGGAATATTCTTCTGTCAGCACACTATGACTCAACATCGTCTTCATTTTAAGTGGACATCGTTTCAGGTGTCACTATTAATTCCCCAAAGCCAGGACCTCTACTAATACCCCTCACAGCCAATTAGGGGAAGAAATGGTAGCAAACCTTCAATGGGAAAGAACAGTAGCTGATGGGACATACACATGCTACCCTACTAGCCACTGTAAGTGGGGACAGGGGCTAATGGGCAATCACAGGGGGGCTTATGTTGCAAATCAGCACGGATCCACAGGACTCTGCTGGGGATTCCTGTCCAGCATTGCCTGATTTTGAAGCTTATGATCCAGTAATGGGTGCTTTGGTGGAGATCCGAGGTGGTCCTCAGGGAATATGGTGTCAAACTGGCTCAGGCTTCCTCAGGCTAAAAGGCTCTTTGATAGGCAAAGTAGCTTGGCTAAGAGAACACTGAGGAACAGGTCCCAGCTGATAGGATATGTCACTACTAACTTGTACAGAAGCAGATGACCCTTTGCTTAGGCAGCCTACACAGACAAGCTTTTTAGTCTTGTCTGTGATAATAAAGGTGTTAAATGCTTGCTGTACAATTAAAGCTGGAGCTAGTAAATTATAGCCCAGATCTTGCTTTGTAGGATATTTAGACGAATTTTAATTATTTTAAACTAATATGTAAATTGGTGTGGCATGTAACTAAAAAGGCCTCAGAGGCTTTGTCCACATTCTTGTCACAAATGTAGCAAAGCCTGGAACACTGCTGGTCACAAGCCAGAAGTACATACCTGATGCAGTTTTGGAAGTGATTTGAAGTGTTTGTCATGCTCTTTCTCTGGTTTGCCGGTTTATTTGCAAGATGTATTTGTGCTTGGATGAGATATGATGAGCAATTTGTTTTTAACCTACTAAGCTGTTAATTTGATTATGGAACAGATTTTTTGCATTGATAGGATTTCAGATTTTCTGTCATGCATTGGTGTTTGAAAGGTCCCACATCAAGAACTACTAAGTTGGTGTGCAAATCATGGAGTAAAATCCTGATATGATGCTATTGCAATGCAACGCCAATCATTATAACAATGGTATCTCAGCACCACAACCATGCCATACTCAATACATTGCAAGACGATCATCTATGTTAGAACATGATATGCATCTCATTAATATTCAATTTTGATCATGTATGCTCAATTCATTAGCTTTCTGATTAGCTCCCCCCTGCTGTTCATCAATGTGAGCTTGTTTTCATACTGCAGGTTGGTTAACTTTAGTTTATTTTGCCCTCATTCATTTGATAAGCATCATCAAAAGGAGTTAAGAAGCAGTGACTCTGTCAAGTTGAATTGGTGGGATTAGACTCTTTGCATATTTTATTCTCAAAGTGTCCTTGTGGATTTTTTTTTCTGTGTGTGGTTAAAGCCAATAGAGAGTTGAGAATTAGAATTTGTGAACACAGATATGACAAGAGGTCCCCCAATAGCCAGACATTTTCATTTGATGACAGAGAATAAGCTGTGCTAAATAAGAGGTCGTTGAGTCCTTAGACAATGAGTTTATTTATGTGGTTTCATAAATGATTTTTTAGAATACATATGAATATGCATATTTGATTAATGTATTGAACAACACTGAATATGGCATTTGATTTTTTTCTTGTAAAAGGTACGGGTGATTTTTTAATAACTATCCATTTATTATTTATGGTTTGGCATTATAAACATGCATGCCTGTGCTTTTAACAATGTAATCTCGGTGTGGGGATGAAAAAAGTGTCATTGTTTATTCTTCTGTTGTTGTCAGATAAGTGGTTCTCACCTGTGTCCACTACAGGGTACTGAAGTTTCAGGTGGTGTTTTAATAAGGTTCTAATAATGATCCACGTACCTCCTCGAGAGTGTCCATGACTTGGCTAGCTGTTGTCAAGGGTTTTTCTTAACCAAAAAAAGAACTCTGTGATCAGTTGTCTTCTGGGGTTGCTGAGCTGTTCAGTGCATCCCTTCTTTTTAAGAATGTACCACATTGTTGTTTTGGCCACTCCTGAAGTTTTTTCTATCTCTCAAGATAGGCTGAGAAACCAAAATAAGCCTAATAACGGCCTCCTTCACTTGCATTCACATCTCTCTGGACCTCATATTGAAAGGTCCCGTGAAAAGCTACAAAATGCAAGTTCAATTCTAGATCTTTTATATGCTTAACTTGTCATGAGAATATGAGGGAACAGGCCTCACCTTGGAATCAAACTGTTTATTGCATTGTAGCCAATACTTTGGAGTTTCTGAAAATGGGACTCTATGAATAAAAATGGCTGTAATTCCAGAAGAGTTAATGCAAAACTTTTCTTCAACTCCTTGAATTAAAGCTGAAATCTGCACTTCAGTCACATCTTGACTGTTTGATTTACGATCCACTGTCATTGTGTACAGAGGCAAAAATTACAAAAAGGGTAATTGCCCAAAACCTACCGACCTTACTGTATTCATGTAGTTATGTATTAATTAATGGAAAATATCTCACTGAAATCAACTTTGAACAAAAGATAGCTATCTCTCACACAAAAATTAAAGCCAGTCAAACAATTAAAAAATATCAGGCTTGTCTTTCTACATAACAAGTCCAGAATTACTTTCTCTAACCTTCAAATTATTTTGTAGTTACTCACAGGTATAGGAACAAAGTCTGAAAAGACAGAAAAGTTCAGCTACCCTATCCTTCTCTGGTGTTGTGGTCATTTGCTTTGATTTCAAGTATGGAAGTCAAATGTCCTGACTGTTTTAATGCAGTCATAGGGCCAAAAATTTAAAAAAAAAAATACACCAAATCATAATTAGTGAAAACTATAAGGTATGCTGAGTGCTTAAGTATAATTTCTCTCACATTGTCTACATGATTCCTCTAAACCTAGCAGTAGCAGTCAGGTGTTCCCATATCACCTCCAAGAAAAGTGATGTAATTGAGGAGCGGATCATCTCTTATAGCTGTATCAGTCTGGCTGCCTCTGTAGCATGTGTGTGTATATGTGAAAATGGACTTTAGGCTGAGTCACAGGGGTTTATTCTGTCTCTTCGTCATGTCAGCGGATGGGTGGATGCGTAGTTAGTGAAGAATGGCGAAAGCAGGTGGTGTGACTAAAGCGAGGACTGGGCCGAATTAGGCGGATGCGGGCTTTAGCTGTGGGAGGAGGAGATGGGACAGGGGTGTCACCAGTCGACAGGGCCTGTCCGAAGCGGCACAGTGCACCACACCCACCCAACTGTTCCTCTTTCAGCACCCTTCTGCCCGTTTTCCCCCGTCTCCTTCTCTCACTCTCTCGCTTTATCTCTCTCCTCTTCTTTTCTTTCCCTTTCAAAATGCATTGTTAACAAAACGGTTTACAAACCCTGGCTGGTACATTATCCACGACCGCCTCCTGCGAGATTGATTTAGGCAAATGGATTCAGAAAGGGAAGGAGGGGTGAAGAGGCGTGGGGGTTGCATGGAAAGGATGGAAAAGTAGAAAGTGAAAAGGGTTGTGTTCCTCCGTGCAGCAGCTTTACAAAACCACCACATGGGCCACGTTGAATATTCTTTTTCTCTCACATTTTGAGAAGCCATACATTAAACGCTCATTATACAGCCTTTGTGTGCAAAAGGAGGCTCCGTCTCCGTGAGGGCAGAGTGGCCAAGGATGGACTATGATCTCTCTGCATATGCATGCATGGAGCATCTTTAGAGGCTTTCTGACATGTATGATATCATCATGACCAGGAGATTTGACTTTCATATAGCCCGAGCCAGGGAAAGGGAGGGTGTGTCTATGGCAAGGCCAGTTTTTACTGCGTGAGTCAAATTGTGCGTAATGTTTAATAAAATTGACTTTTTGGGCTGCCAGCTTTCTCATACGTTGTGTTAGAAGTGAATAGTCTGGTGATCAGAGGAGTTGAAAACTCAGTTCAAAGTTCAAAAGCTCAAAAGTTAGACCAGTCTAGTCCTTCCTGACCCTTTATCTGCACACACTTTATCAGTGGATGCCTTTTTTCACTTTTCATGTGACTTTTTAACTGTATCGTTTTGCCTTCAACCCCACTTTCACAGTCCGCTTTCCTTTTTCCAACAATAGGAATCTTTTTCTAGTGGTTCCAGAGGTGTGTGTGTGCCCGAAGCAGGGAAGGGGGGGACCAAAGGTTGAACTGGGCATCCCATCATGATAAATCACTGGTTAATGAGGAGTCCATTGTGTCCTCACACATTGTGCCCCCCTCCTCCTCCTCCCCCTCCACCTCCCCCCCTCCTCCTTGTGTCCCTTAGACCGCTACCTTCGGGTTGTTAAGCTGACACAGATAATGAACTGGCCGCTTTGAACTGTCCTCACAATATTGACTGGTTGCACACAGCAGATGTCTCCCTGGCAGAAAGCAACTGGTAAAAGCACATTAGGTTAACAAAGGGAGCTTTGCTTTGGAGGGGTGGGGACTGCCGAGGAGGTGGCAGAGGGGTCTGTGTGGGTGTGTTGTGGGGTGAGGGGGATGGACGGATGGGTGGGGCAGAGGGCAAGCTTTTGAGTTGACAGATCTGGAGGATTATATCAAAACAACACAGTTGCCGATTATATGATGAAGAGGAGAAGCAGCAAAGACACGAGGATCTGTTTTGAAAGAGAATCTCTTCACGGGCTTGCCTCATGTTATGAGTGTGCTTTGCATAATGATTTCTCTTTCACTTGTGGTAAAATTTATAAGTGTAAACAGCAGTAAATAAGTACTTGTTGGTACCAAAATCCACTGAGTGGAGTGGCCCTAGTGTGTGTAAAATTTAGCTCCTTAACTATAACTATGCAGAAGATATTTATTGGAAATATTGTCCATCCTGTGCAGCCTTTTGTATCTTTAAAGTTGCAGGCAGCTAATATATCAGCAGACTTTTCAAACTACATCATCACCTGGTGGTCATTGAGTTTAAGTAAACAATGATTTGAAAGTCTGTTCTATTATTTACCAACACAGATGCTTTATTTGATATTAGTGCAAACTTATAGAGTAAATGAGAGCATCGTGGTTTGTAAATTCTTCAGCAAACTATGAGTGTGGTCCTTCAAAAACAACAATCTCGTTCACACTTTGGCACTCAGTTTGTCCACAGATAACAAAATGATTAAGTTGATTTTCAGTCTCTCCCTCGTTATTGTTCCACATGCAGCACGGCCTGTGAGCTGACTGGTTTCTTTCTGGCAGTGGGACGGGTGTCTAATGGGTCAATAATAAGCCGTGACTAACCGTCTCCCTGAGGAGCAGCTCAACCAGACACACACTCCCAGAAAGCAGCAGAAAGGTATGAGCCACCAACACTGATTACCATATAATTGCAGCCATTGTATTTGACATGGAGAATTAGCAGCCCGCTAGGTGGCTAACTGGCCTTTTATTCAGCTTGGGACAGCACAAAAAAAACTAAAAAAAAACAAAACAAAACACCCACACACAGACCAGACACACAACTTATGAGACAGAGTATGCATTTATACTGACATACTCAAAAAAATAACATTTCAGTCCCACACCTTGTCAGGAACACAGAGCAACAGCTTCTGATGATGGTTTGTTTTGAGCTCACCTGGATAGTTTGTCCAGAATATGAAGATGAGAGTTTCAAATGCTGGAGGAACATTCATCAAGGAACTAAATGACACTGGTGAATGTGATTAGGGGGATTCAGTGCAATGATTCTGTAAAGGAAATGTGCAAGGATTTGTATTTTACCCACTGACTCATGAATGTAATTAATCTTCTCAGATTCTTCTAATGATAATCCTTAAACACCTTTCCTTTTTTGGACCGTTTTAGCCAATCAAAGTTCAAGGTTCCGCGTTCACACACACTGGATAATCTGCTATGACCTATTCAAAGTCCGCCTTTCCTCTTTGAAAATTACACACGCCACCAGTTGTGAAGTTGTGAGCTTATCCCACAAGGAACCACGTCCACAGACGTTGAGCCACAAAACAATTTGATGTGGTTTCTGGCATATGAGTCAAGAGGGTTAACAAGACCCACCGCCATGGAGTCCCCTTCAACCCACGTGTGGCTAAACGATCACTTCCCTGCACGTCTCGCATTGCAACAAATCTCCTTTCATGATCACTTTTCACTCTTTCGCTTTCTTGCCTGACTGGCTCTTTTTAACTGAGAGGGAGAGGAGAGGGAGTCAGGGAGAGAATTTTTTTTTCCCTCTTAAAGGTTTTGTGTGAGGACGGCTGAGTGAGCGTCCATTATAGAAAAGGCCCAGACCACCACTGGATGACCCTGCTAGGAGCGACAAAACCCAATTGGTCACGGCCGCCAGCAGCTAATGGGCCAGAGAGGAATAGCCCTGGGTGGGTAATGACTGTATTCTATACTTTTCTATTTACGCCCTTCTGGTGCCCTCACCCC
>VUQH01002415.1:25866-36812 GCA_015106775.1 Etroplus canarensis
AGAGGTTCTGCCCTGTCAGTCGTCTTCCTTCCTGCTGACACATGAAGGAGACAGATGCTGAAATGCCAAAGTTGTCCTGGCAAGCTAACCATTAGCCTGCCTCTGTAAAGGCCCTAGTTAGCACTGTTGTGGTGCCTGTCAGCAGGTTCCTGGCTGCAGGAAGTATCAGACTGACATTTACTGACACAACAGGATTAGCTGCCTAATTCATCCTAACTGGCAGGTGGAAAGGTAATAAATACAATAGTAAGTTGTCAAATAAATACACATATCCTGAAGCACTTAATATGCCAATCTGACCAGGTTACTGTAATAACCACACGGCTATGGTTTGGGAAGTTGCCGATCATTGTCGTTTACTTCCAGCTTCTTACATTTACTGTATTAAAGATGATCATTTTGTCCGTCCATCTTTGGGCTTTGCTGCTTGAAAATAAAAATAAAAAAGCACTGTTCTGTGTTTAGGGATTTGTTACTTCTTTTGTTTAGTTTATTTATTTAGGTTTATTTTGAGATTTTCTTTCTTAAATAAACTGGTTTTAAACGATAAAGGTCTTTCTTCCTTGGAAGTGTTATTGGTCTGTGGTAGGCAGTGCCATCTTCTATGCTGTTGTGAGTTGGGGCACCAGACTGAGAGTAGTGGACACCAACAGACTCAACAAACTGATCCCTAAGGCCAGTAACATTGTTGGTGTGGAGCTGGACTCTCTGATGGTGGTGTCAAGAGAGGAGGATGCTGTCCAACTTCAGGACAATGCTGAACAATCCTTCACACCATCTCCATGATGTGCTGGACAGACACAGGAACATGTTCAGCATCAGATTCATTCCACCATGATGCTCCACAGAACGCCGCAGGAAATCATTCCTGCCTGTGGCCATCAAACTTTATAACTCCTCACTGTGACCCCTTGACAGTTTCATATTGTATGTATTCATATTGTACATACTGCACACAGTGTTTAACTTTAGAATTATTTACGCTATACATGGCAATTCATACAGCCAGGGTTATTTGTTCATTTATTTTTATCATATTTATTAAATCTAAAATTTATATCTACTGCCTTTCAATTTTATATGTATTTATATATAGCAGTCTATCTGTAGCAAACTACAGTTCCCCACCTGGGACTAATAATGTTTTCTTTCTTTCTTTCTTTCTTTCTTTCTTTCTTTCTATAAATGTATATCAATCAAAAAAACAAACAGAGGGGGTGATGATTTTTTCCATGAAAATAATTGAGCACCCACAGTGGTCCTATATATTCAGACTCATTTATTTCATTTATTACTGCTGTCAATGTAACATTTTAGAATAATTACTGTGTGAACTTCAGCGAAACAAGTTCAGAACTTCATATATAACCACAGGTGTGATATACATACAGTATGCTTTCCTCTGGCAGACACAAAAGATGGTAAATGGATTGGCGCAAATAGAATGCTTCTCTATTCCGAGCTCTGATTCACACATAGTCATGCAGCACTTTATTCTGTTCATTAGTCTATGCCTAACTTGTTCTAATTTTCATGCACGCACCCCAGTGGCTGCATCAGGAGCAATTTGGGGTGCAGCATTCTGACTAGAGACCCTTGGCAATTGGTGGGCGACCTGCTCTACTGCCTAAGCCACAGCCGGCCAATTGAATTAAATAATACAAATATATAAATACTGTTTTAACTGCCAGAATGCACCACCTGTGCCATTTTATTTCATATTAAATATTGAAGTTATGTCAACATACAACAGTACAACATGCTGTCAATTTAAAAGGTACATATATTCCACTACAGTAGATTCGTAAGAAATAGCCTACTTTCATAAAGGACTTTTTCTGCTTTCCTTTGGAGCTTTCATCTGCAGCATTTTGTCGTGTTTACCCATATCTGTAAATCACCTGACAGGAAATAAGGCGACCCACTCCCCTTTACAGATATCAATAGCTGACATTTGGAGTTTGAGAGTCAATAGATATCTGAAAATGACTCAGCTCTGTAGTGTGTTCTACAGCATCCTGGACCCCAGGTTCTAACTTGTGATTTGATGGTCAGGTTAGGGTGATCTTTTCATGCAGGCGTGCGACTGCACTATCAATTGCAAAGTAATTCAACAAGTTGAAATAAGAAGCTGCAGATCTCACATTTGTAGGTCAGGAGCAAAAGAGGGATTGTGTTTGTTACAGTAAAGAGGAATTTCAAAACCATCAGCTGTTATCACATTTGCATTTTTAAATAGCTTTTTTTAAATGTATCTGTAGTTTTAAATACAAACCCCATTTCCAGAAAAGTTGGTAGATTCTCCAAAATGCAATGAAAAGAAAAATCTTTGACATTTTAATTAATCTGAACCTTTATTTAAATAACAGAAGTAACAAGAAAAAGATTTTTTAAATGTTTTACTGACCAAATGAATTGAGTTGTGTAAATATATACACATTTAAAATTTCTTGGCTCACTTTTTGTTTAATGACACTTTTTAATAGCCTGAGAAGAGCCATCACCTTGATGGCAACATGTGTCTTTCTAAAATCCTAATAAATGTCTTAGAGTCAATGGTACCTTCACATACATGCACCTCAGCCATGCTGTAGACACTGATGCATCCCCAAACCATTAGATGCTGGCTTCTGCACCTTTTGCTGATAACAATCTAAATGGTTATTTTCATCTTTGGCAGGAAGCACTTGCCTTTATTTTTCCAGAAACGAGCTGAAATGTGAACTCATCTGACCACAGTACACTGTTCCACAGTCCATCTGAAACAAGCTTGGGCTCAGAGAACTCTGCAGCATTTCTGAGTTGATGTATGGCTTCCTCTTTGCATAATACAGTTTCAAGTTGCATTTCTGCATGCAGCGACAGACTGTGCTAAGTGACAATGGTTTTCCAAGATCACATGCATTCAGAAGTTTCCAACCATGTTCTTTAGCAATGAGGTGCCTCTGAATTTTCTGAATCTTTTTACAATATTATGCCCTGTAGACACTGAAAGACCTAAAGTCTTTCATGCATTAAGAGTTGTTCAATAAATTCTCCTAGGAATTTGGGTACAAAGGAGAGAGCCACAAGCCATCTTTTCTTGCAAAGCCCAAGTCTTTGATGGATGCTACTTTTATACCCAGTCATGATACCTCACCTGCTTCAAAACTGCTGCTGCTCAAATATTCTGTGTATTTTTCAATTTTATTTGAATGCACTCCCAACCTTTTTTGAGTGTTTTGCAGCCATCACATTCTAAATTTGTGAATATTTACAAAACTTAATTAAACTGGTCAGTAAAACTACTGAAAATCTTTTCTTTATACTTTTGAAAGCAAAATAAAGGTTTACGTGAATTAATATGTTTTTATTGCATTTCAGAAAATATCAGATAGTATGACCAATGTAAAAGAAAGTCTTGGCACTGATATACACTAGCTAAACTGGAAGCCCTGCGATTTTTTTTCTGCCCAAATTCTCTGATGATTATAACTAACGCTGACGGTTCAGGGTTGGTTGTAATCACTAGAGCAAAAAAAGATCATTATTTGTTGGTTAATGTGATCTATAGAGTAAAACAGAAGAAAAGGCCAAGTGGACATTTTGAATAGTGCCCTGCATTCATGTATCTCTCAATAGTGTAGGACGGTGCAGTGAAGATGAACAGTGTCATTGCATCCTCAAAGACCTGGGCGGTGAGGCTTTCCACACACTGATTTGATTGACACTGTCTATCACGAGCACTGACCTCAACTCTCTAACTGATTTTTAGATTGCATGCAAGGGAATTTTTACAGTTATTCATTTTTGTTTGTTTGGCTGTTAATTGACACAATATACAAACTTGCATTTCCATTCTTAAACCCCTGACATCTCAGCCACTGTCACACATTTGCATTTTAAAACCTTTATATGTAAAGCCAAGTGACTCAGGGAGCTGATTGTTGCCTCCTTATGGTGCAGCCTGGTTTAAGCCATTCAAATTCAGCCTCAGTGTGGAGGTGCAGGGCTTTGCATATTCCACAGTCCTCAGAGACCTTAGCACAGGCAGGCCCTACCTTTGTTTGCACCTCAGCCTGTGGACCTCAGGGAGTTCTTTGCTCTGATCAGGCCTCCATTTAAACAAGTCAAACAAAAACAACATTTAATCCAACCAGGTTCCCTCAATCCAAGATTTATTTGCAAGCTGTTACCCTTCTGCTCCTGGTGTGATGGCAAATGTTAATTCCTTGGGTTCTTATATTGTTTCCTAATCTGAACTTTTACCACAAAAAGAATCTAGTTCATCTACTTTTCTAATTTTGAGACCAAACTGTTTGGTCTATAGACTAATATTTCCCAAAAAGAAGGCAAAGATTTCATTCATTTTGCTTTTATGGAAAGTACACCAACTGGTGAGCTGTCTTTTTTTTCCTCCCACAGTTATTTTCTTTTGAATGACACATCCAGGCACTTCAAAATCTTCTTTTACAATAGATCTAATATTGGCTGCCCCCCGACCCTCTCCCTTGCTTCTGTTTCAATCTTCTCATACACTTGTGAGGAAGTATAGTTAAATTAGTCTGCATAGAAGGGGAGAATTGCCTTAATTAAAACTTCATCCTCTGTCCAAATCCCCACTCTCTGCTTTATTCTTCTCCTCTCATCCTCTTTCCTCCTCCACAGCCGCGTTTCAACCAGCAGACAGAAGGGGGACATCGTTGACTTGCACTCCAAGCCTTTCACTTATTTGCCAGCCTCAATAGAAACCCCCCCATTAGATACAATGACCTTGCAAATTAAAGGAATGACTGTCCAAATGAAATCAAGCAAGGCAGCTCCATGCCCACAGCCCAGCTCTGAGTTCGAGCTTAGCCTGCTCTCTTTTCACTGCCCCCCTCCTTCCAGCTCTTCAGGCTGCCTCATAAGCAAGAGGTGAGCGGAGAAAGTGAATGGAGTTTTTTTCTTCGGCCCTTGAGATGCTACTTCTTGCTAATTAACTGGTGCTCTTTGTCATCTCCTCTGTGAGTACGGAGGACATAGGGAGGACTGAATAGAGCTTTCTCAACTGGCCTTTGCAACTGTCTCTTGCTCTCTTCATTCTGTTCTCATTGTCCGATGTTGCGACAGAGAATGAATTGATAGTGCTTTTATTAATTAGTTTTTTGCACGCCATTGGCACCATTGTCATTGCAAGCTTGTGAAACTTTGGAAGGAATCAGCTTATTATGATGATCATTTTTGAGCTGTCTGGTCATTAAAAATGAATTCTCAATTGAAAGAAAAGTAACATTAACTTCAAAGTGTGTGTGTGTGTGTGTGTGTGTGTGTGTGTGTGTGTGTGTGTGTGTGTGTGTATAGTCTCTTTGCATGTGAATGGAGCCATGATCCCTGGACTCAGGAGACAGCCTATCATAGCCTGTCATCTTTAATCCTTGAATTATTATCCTGGTTCAATGAATGGTGTAAAATTGGAACATATGTGTCATTATTCTGTAAATCTTTCATTATATTATGATTGCCAATTTGATATTTTATCCCAGCCTCTTTTCACAGGCCATCCCTCTCAAGCTGCAAATGTCTGATGCAGCAGTCATTATTTGCAAATAACGTCTTTTCTTCTCTTCAGCAAACATGCAGAAAATTCAGTTTCTCGGATTCCATGAATTATCACTGCAGCTTTACTTCAAGGGGTTGCATGAGTATAAAACTATGTGTCTGCTTTTAACAACAAATGGTAGCTATAATTTCCCATCCATCTGCTGGGATCTTGGATATAATCGGAGATCAAGCTAGGCTGCACTGGTTGGACACACGTCATAAAGCAAATGGAGCTGGACTCCCAGACTGTGACACTGAGATTTGCTTCTCCCTTGATCAGTTATTCCTCCCTTGTCCCACTGTATCAACCCCAGACAAAACGTATGTAAAGATTCATCAAACTGTTGACATCAGGGCAAAACAGTGGGAAAATGTTCAAGGAGAACCGTGACCATAGATAATGGCTGGAATCACATTCTGCTTCACAACAAGAAAGTAAAACATCTGAAACCAGAACCCGTGTCTGTGTGTGGCAGGGCAAACAATAGGTCACTCTCCATGTTTTTTGTCTTCTACACTCCCTAAACATGAAGACAAGCTGTAAGAGCAAGTCAAGCTCTTTCCATCCTTGATCCTTCTCATATTTTTTAAAAGGATGGTGTCTCTTCTCGAAGCTTTAACTAAAGTGATTTTCCAAAGGCAAATGAAAGTTTCGCATTCCTCTTCTGCGATTTGTTGTCTTTGGAGTGGACTCTCTCTCAGGCTATTGTTCTCTTCTTGACCTCAAGCGTCTTATCATTTGGGACTGCAGAGCAGAGGTCACCCTGCAATAGGTGACCCTACCCCCTGCCTCCTTCATTCCGCTATTGTACAAGAGTATAAGACGTACAAGAGGTCTCTAGGAAGACTCTTCAGCTAAAGATAATATACAAAGTATTCTGAGATCCACCTCAATGCAGCTCTGACCAACTTGGAACAGGAGATGAATGAAAATGTTGAAGATCTGGAGGATTCAGAGTAAAATTCTTCAGTCTCCCGTAACTTCTCTGATATCTTTCAGAAAATAAGGAGCTACCTTGTCTCTGTGTTTTTTCCGATGGACTGGCTTAACCCCACATCCTGGTCATGAGTGTACCATTAGAGGCCAGATGCAATCCTGGTATTGTTTTGTTTGCTCAGCGGAAAAAGGCTGCTGCCTGTCATAGTGTCACAGATCTGGATAAATTGTGCCATTTCTTTCACATTAAGTTGAAACAGCTTAGAGCTCAACATGGATGCTAAACCTGAGTAAAGAGGAGGCATGAAGAAGAAAGGGTGTGGTGAAAGGGATTGAAGAGTGATGGTTTGGTGAAGTGACAAGCAGAAAAGGGGAGTTAAAAAGCTGGTGGAGCAGAGGTCAGTTCACCTAGAGCCTATTAGATTTCCCATAATGCAATGATGGGATGAATTATCAGCCACACTGAGAATGTGAACCAGCACAGGCCAGTAGCTCCAAATGGATGTATGTGACTTTGACACGCTGGACTTTGACTGCTCCAGGATTCAGACCAAGGGATGGGGGTATGTGGGGGGTCGGCTGTGTGGAAAGTCAGTCAGAGCACATTACTGGCAACTGTTGTAAGCAAAGATCCTCATTATGCCTCACAGAGTTTCAACAGGGTAAATGGACCGACTGGTGGTTCACATCCGGGTTGCAGAGAACTGCAGCAGCAAACTACCACTAACACCAAGGCCCACACAAGTGTGTGGTTGCTGTCACTTCTTTATAAGCTATGTTGTATTGAACAAACTTACTATTACACAATCAGTGTAAATTAGATCCATCCGTTCATTCATATGCTTCCACTGATCCAGTTCAGGGTTGCAGAAGGGCTGAAACCTATTCCAGAGGTGGAGTACACCGCGGACAGGTCATCGCAGGGCTAACACAGAGAGATGGGCGACCCTTCACACCTGCAACTAACTTACAATTGCCAATTAACCTAACCCTGCATCTCTTTGGAGAAGCTACACGAGGAGAACATGCAAACGCCATACAGAAAGGCCCCAGCCAACTGGAGGATTTGAGCCCAGGGCCTTCTCACTGTGCCACCATGCCACCCATGCAAACTAGATATTAGATGATAATATACTGTGTGGTCAACAAATATTAGGTCAGTTATTGTCTTTTTTGGCCCTTACTGCAGTACATGGAATGTGGCTCTAAGTTTGCTTTGCAACTGACTGCTACTTAAATCGTCAATAGTAGGTTATTTTTCTAGTAATAGATTCCGTGCATTACAAGCTTTCCGATGTGACATTTTAAACTGCACCATCCATTGAACAGTTAAAGACTCAAAAGTGTATGAGAATGGAATGAAATAACAGAAGCAGCAGTCTTTAAATGACTTACATTTAGCTAGCTAAACCTACACACTTTATCGGTCCATCACACCAATAACTCCTTAGCGGTAATGCATGAACAACAACACTTGAATTTCTCGCAGAAGGAAAAAAGAATAAAGACTTTTTTCATGTCTACTCTAATTAGCAGAAGTAAGGCCTAGTAGACAGCTAACACCACCCACTTGTCAAAGTGGCCAAAATCCTAATAAACTTTAAGCCCTGATATTATTTAAATGGGTGAGTTATTTAAAAAAAAAATCACCCCTGCACTGTTATGATGTTAGGGGAAATTGATTATAGAGACCAGGCTGTTTATTTCTGCTGTAAAGTCAGACATTTTAACATGGCCTCAAGAGAAATATTGGTTTAATTTTTCAGCCCTGGAATTTGCCACTCGGCAAGCACCCTAAAATAAAAACTGAAGTAAGCATTTTAATTTTGTCACAATTAATAAAACAGGCCTAGGGATAGAGAAAAAACAAGTTTGCTTTTTAAAAAAATTATTCATGTCACCATAGGTTTGGGCAAAAAACAACACATTAAAATCAGTGTGTAGCTGAATTCATCACCAGTCCTGATGAGGTTAAAGAGCACTGGCTTAAAATTCAGTACCATTATTGATGTTTCTTAAAAAATTTCAAATGAAAGAAACAGAGTTTTAAGGCCCTTTGTCACCATGTTTTGTTGTTCATGACAACAAACAGTGAACTTTTGCTCCTAATGTTGTTTTTCCTCTCAGTGCAAAAGAAGATGGGTGGAAAAAGTTAAATGTTCTGTTGTTTTCTTGTTGATCTTCGATTTATCATGAGAGGCCAAGTGCAAGAACCGTGTCCAGCCTTGTTTATGCAAGGCATCTCTCAACACACACACACACTCGCACACACACACACACACACTTGTGCAGCAGGAGCAGCAGCACTGAAAAGATCACTGGTTTCCCCCTGTTATGCAAATGCATCAAAACGCTTGAGTGAGAATTATATATGAATCCAATGAGGCTTTTTCTCTCTTTTAGAAATGCTTAGCCACAAGTACTGAGAGCCCTCAATGGCAAGCGTCCGCTTCACTCCCCGGCCATGCGTATTATTCAGCTTGACGAGACGCAAACTGACATAAGCACCCAGGCTCACTTTCACCCACTGGCAATCCGATTATATGGCCAACACGGCATCAATGCTACAGGGCCAACAGGCAGTGAAGTCCGTCAAGCATCCCCTCCTCCACCCAAGCTCCTTCTTTCCCCATTCATACCTTCTTCTTCAACTGCCCTGTGTGACTACCCCTCCCAAACACACTAACACACACACGCACTTCTTCAGGCCTCGAGCCTCAGGAAACAACAAACTTACCGGACGGAGTTCACAAATGAAAAGTTTAAGTCCAGTCAGAACTTTGTTGGAAAGTTGGGAAAAAATATTGAAGCATGACTCTGGCAGATTTCCTCATGACTTTAAAAGAGCAGTATGTGCTTATAGTCATAATTGTTTATTATACACATTGCTGGAAAAGGTCCGAGCAAGTGTTTAATTTTATTTTTTCTACATCAAGCTTGTTCTCGAGCACAAAGACTGTATTAGGCAGCTGCATGTGGTGGCCTTCTGAACCCTGTCTAGTGCCTGTTCATTCCGTAATAATCAGATATTAGCAGCTATATCTATATCAGACAAGTGCTACAGGCCGGGCTGACCAGGAGAGTCACCACTAATGTCACGATGGGACTCCTAAACTAAACCGGAGTTGACAACCACACAGCCTGGCCTTCTTTTCCGTGCTGCGCAATGACGCTTGGGTCCTTAGACAGGGCACTCGTTGAAGCAGTGGGTGTTTACATGACGCTACCCCAATAGACTGCCAGGTGCTCAGGGGGGTGGTGGAGCCTCCTCTTGCAAATCGCCCTGAATCCGTGAAACTAATGTCGAGATGAGATTAAACTTGCAGAGATACATTTGCAATTGATTAACACTGAGCCACTGTGACAAATTGTATATAATTTTGAGGGAGTGTGTGCAACTCTTTATTTCTGTGTGTGTGTGTGTGTGTGTGTGTGTGTGTATCTTTTATAATATCAGCAACAGATTATTGCTAAAACTATGGAGGTTAGTTAAACAATTACTTGGACACCTTATTCTGGCTATTTTTTGAGCATCAGATGCTTTTTACCAGGAACCAGCATTCAGATATTCAGATCTGATTTAATTGTTATAACTTAAGGTAGAGTTTAATGACCCAATCAAGGATGTTCCACCTGCCTGCCCATCCCTTCTAAAACAGGGATTTAAAGCACTACTATGCTTCCTCTGCACCCCTCTGTTTTGTCTGGTATTAATGAGCAATTAACTTTGCATACAAGGTCACGGACAATGGTATTGGTTGTCAGATTATGCTAATGCTGCTGGCGGTGGTTGCACTGAAAGAGGACAGGGAATCCCTGTGAATAGAGAGGGTTCTGGCCTTTCTCCAAGATCAGAAAATGATATGCAAACTGTACCAACATGCGTTTTAAAAGGATTAGGACACCACTCGACATCCACACCGACAACTGCTAATAAATGAACAGCAAAAAAAAAAAAGGGGAGACAAGTTTCCCTGTCTGGCCCAAAAGGAGCACAAACTTTATGGGGGTGAAAGCAGAACTTGTGAAAGTTTGGATGTGTCCTGTGAACTGGATATTCTTAATGATGTGATTTGATAAGATGTAATTTTGGGAGGGGTGAGGAGGAGATCAAAAAATGATAACAAAAGCCCAAACTGAAAGAATTCAGTGTGGGGTGAGGCAAACAAAAAAGGAGCCTGGGGTGAAACTAAGAAGTTGAACTCCCATGACCAAGTGAGAGGGAACAGGTGCAGCTAGAGTTCATACAGAGCGCTTTGTACGCTGATATGGCTCCAGTCCATTTGGGGAAGAGGGAGGGGCCCATGTTTAATACAAAGTTAATATCAATTTAATGCTTGTCACTGTTCTTCTGAATCTTGTGGCATTGCTAATTCGCTCAGTGTTGAGCGGGGCTTTTGCACCGCCTGCACCAGATGCCGCAGGGACCTTCAGTGCTGCAGTGAGC
>VUQH01002415.1:42405-59903 GCA_015106775.1 Etroplus canarensis
CGAGGTGCAAAAAAAAAAAAAAAAAAAAAAAAGCACCGTTCCCCTCCATCTCTTAACTCCCCCTCCCAGCATCAGTATTCTGGTATGCAGTTGTGTTTAGTTTGAAAGTGTAAATCTCCTTTTGTTGCGATAATATATGGCCTTCGCCGCCTGTCCAGAGTCTTTTCACCGTTAGTTCATTACTACACAATTACCGTTCACGGTTTATTAACTCCTCTATCCGCCCTCACTGGGTTCCTTAAAGGATATGCTACCTCTTTACCATACCAATGCTGCTGGGGACCGGCCAATGTGCTAATTAGTCACCTCGTGCCATTTCACTCAAAGCGCACAAGTATTGCACTGTTCCAGAAAGGGAAACTTCAAATAATAATCTGATGAAAAGTGGTCCTAAAGTGAAATCTTATATTCATACAGTCTGGAGCCTGTCTCATCTCCAGACACTTTTAAATACCTATTGATAAAGTGCTGTTTCCCAACTGGGTTAGTTTTTTGGCACTGAGGTTGTCTATAAGGATTGAAAACGACGCCAAGTGTTTCTCTTCTATGTTTGCCTTGCAGCATCTTCATCCGTTGTTCCCATCCCAGGAACTTTTTCGTGGCCCTTGGCAGCCAGAGGAAAACCCCGGAGAGGGATGCTAAGGAGGGCGGTGTTCTCCGACGTACAGCGCAAAGCCCTGGAGAAAATGTTCCAGAAACAGAAATACATCAGCAAGCCCGACAGGAAGAAACTGGCATCCAAGCTGGGCCTAAAAGACTCCCAGGTAAAACTCGGAAAAACTGTTCAAAACGCCGTGCGTAATTTGTGCGTAAAAGCCCTTTTGCGCTTTCCACTACTGTTACACAGACCTATCCCGCTCACGGTTGTCCTCCTGTTTACAGGTGAAAATCTGGTTTCAAAACCGGCGGATGAAATGGAGGAACTCCAAGGAACGAGAGTTGCTGTCGTCCGGGGGGTGCCGCGAGCAGACGCTGCCCACCAAAGCCAATCCGCACCCGGATCTCAGCGACGTGGGCAAAAAGTCTTCAGCCGAGGATGAAGAGGAAGAGGAGGAGGAAGAAGAGTTCGGAAGAGAGCGAACAAGGGTGGCAGGGTCCAGCATTTCCTCCCCTTCCCTCTCCAGCAAGCACTCGGACTTCTCGGAGTCGGATGAAGAAGAGATAACAGTATCTTAATTTATTTTCAAATATAGAGATATAACCCACGATCTGTTCTTATGAGACTGTGACCAGATTAGTAAGAAGCTGCGAAAGCTGTGAAACAACAACCCATCAATGTAGCTGTTCAAAATAAGAAGTTTCGCCGAAGTTTGTGGCTTCATCAGTGCATGCGCACTGGACAGGATCTGCTTCTGAGACACAGTTTGCTGTTTTGCACAGCTTTGTTTAATTGTACAGTATTTTGTACAACTTTGTATGGAAATTTTATGCCAAGAATATTGAGTTACTTTACCTTGACATTGAATAGAGTTGTTTATTGAAAATGTAGCTATTTTGTTAATTTATATGAATTTGTTTAATAACTATGTTGTATTATGTGCTGTATATATGTTTATTTCACTTTTTGTACAACAACAAATAAAACTGTAAACAATTCCAAGACATGTGTGTATTAACATCTATATAATTCCGCTTAATCTCTTGACTTCCTGTCACTGGTACAGTATGCATGATATTTCAAACATCTGCTTTGCACCAGGCTAGGTTTTAGCACCATACATGACTCACCGTGTCTCTCTTTGTGGCTTCCTGCAGGGATAGTTTAAAAATAGTTCAACTTGTTTGTTGTCTCACAGTTTTGTCAGCTTTTTCAGCCGCTTGAGGGATTCTTTACGACTTCAGCCAGCATCAATAGAATCCACCTGATTGGTCATAATGATCACAAAAATGGCTGGAAATGGATAAAGAATGTTTCTCTGTCTTCTGGTTCTTGGTTCTGTTGGTCAGGGTGCTGTTGCTCTTGTAATATATCAGCAAAAATTGATATTGAGTATTGGTTTTGAAGAGTGTATTGGCTTCTGATGTGACAATCTTACTATAAGTACCCAACCAGTGGACTGCAGTCTGTATTTTCAAAATTAAGAAAAAACAATGTGTCTGACAGGGCTTCAGGATATAGAGATGCTCTATTTTCAAAAGACAGAAGCTGTGGTGGGCCAGAACATTTCCCTACCCTGCATTATAAAAAACATGCTAAACTCAAGATTCTCCACTGTATTGAATAAAGTAAGGAAAAGAATGGAAGCACAATACGCCCTTCTGGTCAGCTGAAGGGATGTCGTGATCCTAACAGCAGCACAAGCCATAGATCTAAGTAAATTTGCTTTTCCAAAAAACAACCAACTCTTGTCCGAGAATGAACCTCTGGGGCTCTGGTGGGTGACTGATGCCCACACAGGGCACATTTATTTCCTGTCAACGCAGGACACAAAAGTTTGTACGAAGCATTTGTGGTCACAGATCAAACAGCAACCACAAGCTTAAAGTCAGGTGAGCATCTTCAATTCTTTGCTGCAGTTTGCCTCTTTGTGTTTTATTTCATCTCATTTCCCCAGGATGGATTAGTAATGTGGCAGAGGGCCAAAGAGACTGAGTGACTTAATAAATGCACATTATCAGAAAGCTGCGACTTGAATTTTTGTTTTTATACTATAGCTCTCTCAAATACCAAATCAAAAACAAGAACTGGGAATAAATTCAGAACTATTAAACTTAAAGATAAAAAGTTCAATCATTTGCTTCAAATAAATTGTCCATTGGGATTAGGATCAGCAGTAACTCCGAATCACAATATGGGGTAAGAGCACAATCTGTTGGATAGACTGGAGTAGTACACCAAACCAAGGAGAGAAAATGTTGAACCAGATCTTAATTCCTCACAGCACTGGACTGCATTGGGGATGGACAGGTTGACAGATGAGGTCCAGCAGGATTCTCTATGGATTGTAATGTTTGCAGACAACTTTGTGATCTGTAGTTAAAGCAGGGAGGAGGTGGAAGAGAGCCTGGAAAGGTGGAGGTATTTGGAGAGAAGAGGAATGAAAGCCTGTAGAAGCAAGATGGAACACATGTGTGAATGACAGGAAGGCAGATGGAATGGCGAAGATGCAAGGAGTAGAGATAGTGAAGGTGGATGAGTTTAAATACCTTGGGGCAACTATCCAAAGCTATAGACAGTGCATGAGAGAGGTGAAGAGAGAGTGCAGGCTGGGTGGAGAGGGTGGAGATGTGTGTTGGGGTGCTTTGTGACAAGACAGTGGAAGGGAAGGTTTACAAGATAGTGAAACTTGCTATGATGTATGGTTTGAAGATGGTGGCACTGAAAAATGACAGGACGTGGAACTGGAGGTAGCAGAGCTGAAGATGTTGAAATTTTCACTGGGAGTGACCAGGATGGACAGGATTCGAAATGAGTACATCAGAGGGACAGTAGAAGTTGAACAGTTTGGAGACATTCAGTAAGGGAAAGTTGAGAGGGTTTGGAGATGTGTCAAGGGGGGTTAGGGGATATATTGGGCAGAAGATGTTATAGATGTTCTGATGTATCCCAGGGGACCGAGCTGTCAACATTCATGTAAATTTGAAACTGCTGGCTAAGGGTAAGCGTAAATATGGTAAGGTTATAGTTCACATCGGCAGTAATGACACCCAGTTACGTGAATCAGAGGTCACCAAAATCAATATTGTATCAGTGTGTGAGTTTGCTTAAATAATGCCGGACTCTGTGGTTTTTCTCTGGTCCCCTCCCTAATCTGACCAGGGATGCCATATTTAGCAGCAAGTCTTCCTTAAACCATTGCCTGTCTAGGTGGTGTCCAGAAAACAGTGTGGGCTTCATAGCTAATTAGCAAACTTTTAGGAGAAAACCTGGTCTGATTAAGAGAGATGGCATTTATCTCACTTTCAGATGGAGCAGCTCCCATTTCTAGAAATCTGGCCAATTTTATTAAAGCCCTCAAAGTATGATTATCCAGAGTTGGGACCAGGAAGCAGAGTGGCAGTTTGATACACCTGTCTGCAGTTTATCTCCTCCTCTTAACCTTAACTCTTAACCTGGAAAACTCAAAAACAAGTTGTATTTGTTGTTGTCTATCATCCACCTGTCCCTCATTCATAAATTTTTATGAATTCTCAGTCTTTTTATCTTATTGAGTGCTCAGTTCAGATAAAATAACTAGAGTAGGTGATTTTAACATTTACAAATGTTAACAAATGACAGCCTTAGCACTACATTTAATTTGTTATTAAATGCAATTGGCTTTTCACAAAATGTAAATGGTCTGACTCAGTGTTTTAATCACGCTCCTCATCTTGTCCTGACATATGGCATAGAAACTGAACTGAGTTTCCTGAAAATCCTCTTCTGTCTGACTATTTCTTTATAATATTTGAGTTTACAATAATGGACTACACAGCACTGGGGGGAAAAATTCACTACAGTAGGTGTTAATCGGAAAGTGCTTTGACTAAATTTAAACAAATGATTCCTCCATTATTATTTCGTTCAATGCCATGTGCCAACAAAATGCAGAGCAGCTACCTAAACTTTATTCCCGTAGATGTCAATTATCTTGTTAATAGTGTCGCCACCTCACTACGCCGAAGTCATGATACAGTGGCTCCTCTGTGAAAGAAAGCAACAAATCAGAGACGTTTGACTCCCTGGTTTAATTCACAAACACTCGTCTTAAAGCAGGTAACACATAAACTGGAGAGGAAATGCATTCCACATTCCACTCTGACACAGCCACAGTCAGGCTGACAAAGAGTCAGACCTCTGTTGAGCCATGTATTCCTTTAGTTCTCAGTACTGACTTTTGCTATGTGATTGGCTGATTAGATATTTGTATTCATGATCAGTTGAAAAGGTGTATCTAATGAAGTGGCCAGCAAGTGTACCTGTGGCTGTTGCTGAACAAAACTCATGTTTTCTCTTTTTATGATTTGCTTATTAGATACAACAATGAATCCCCCCTTTTGGTGTTCGGATGTTGCATTGTTCTGATAGCTGTGGTTGGCTTGCTCTCCATTAGACTGGTTTTCAAAAAACAGGTAAAACTCTTTCTATTCATTCAACCATCTACTATACTTGCTTATACAGGCTCATGCATTGTGAGACCATCACATACTTTAAAAATATTGATATCTGTCAAATTTTCTAATAGATGCACTTGAGCTCTGGATTCGGCTGTCTAACAATGCCGCAAGTCAACGTTTGTGCTCTGATTCCCTTTGTCCTCTCCATCCTGCTCACTCCCAGCAAAAATCTCAACATCTTCAATTCTGCCTCCTGTCTTTCTGTCAGTGCCACCGTCTCCAAACCACACATCATAGCAGGTCTCACTACCATCTTGTAAATCTTCCCTTCCACTCTTGTTATCCTTCTATCACACAGCACCTCTGACACTCGTTTCCACCCACTCCACCGTGCGTGCACTCTCTTCTTCCCCTCTCTTGTGCTCTGTCCATTGCTTTGGATGGTTGACTCCAGGTATTTAAACTCATCAACCTTCAATATCTCTACTCCTTGTATCTTAACCATTCCACTTAGAGATTAATAGAACGGCTCTTAGTAGTAATATCTTATTAGTGTCTATTAATCAGTCTGTTTGTTATTCCACGTGCCTCTCTAATGTATAACTCCCTCTTTTAATTTTAAATTGTTAGAAGAAGGGTAAGCTACCAAGGCTTGAAGAGCAGCCTTGGTAGAGCATTCATTCATACTGTCTCTACTCATCCTATTGGGGACAGAACGAGTGGAAACTTCTGTGATATGTCATAAGTTATCATAATCACTAATATCTGAACCCTTGGTTAAACCAAATGAAATCTTCCTGCTAGTTGTGTAGACCTACGTCCCACTAACATCGCTGCCTTAGACTTAGAGCAATTAATGTTATACCTTCAATGTTCACCACATTCGTAAGTTTCTCATACATTCAGGGACAGAACAGACTAGATCACTACTGCTCAAAAGTTTGGGATCACTTGCAAATTTCATTAGTTTCTGAAGAACAAACACATTTCCATACAATTCACAAATAATTTTTCCCATTTCACAAAGAGTTTTATCCATTTCACAAACAATTAAGATTCATAAGATAAGGATTTTTAAAGAACAATCTACATTTTTGCATAGAGGCCCATTATCAGCAACTGTCAGTCCTCTGCATCAATCTCCTGGTATGGCTGTTAACCAAATTAATCATTTTATCAGGCTTATCGATCATTAGAAAACCCTTTTGCAATTGTGTTGCACAGCTGAAAAACATACTAATAGGAGAGCAAAAAAGGAGCATGACTTTCTTTAGGTTAGTTTAGCATCTGAAGCATTAACAGTTGTTTACAGGCTCAAAATGGCCAGAAAGAAAGAACTTTCTTTAGAGACCTGTCAGTCTGTTGTTGTGCTTAGAAAGGAAGGCTATTTAATGTGAGAAATTGTGAGGAAACTTAAAATCTCTTACCATGCTGTTAACTACTCCCCTCAGAGCACAGTATAACTGGTTCTAACAAGGACAGATAAAGGAGTGGGAGACCCCGATGCACAAACGTGCATGAAGACAAATCTCTGAGAGTGTGTAGTTTAAGACAAAGATGTCTCACATGTCATCAACTGGCAGCTGCAGTAAATAGTACTTGTCACACACCAGTGTCAGCATCAACAGTGAAGAGGAGACTTCAGGATGCTGGACTTCATGGCAGAATTGCAAAAAAAAAGCCATATCTGAGACTGGCCATTAAAAAGAAAAAACTGAGACGGACAAACAAACACAGACACTGGAAGACTAGAAGAAGGTGTTTTGGACAGAGGAGTCCAGGTTTGAGCTCTTCAGATCAAACAGAACATCATTTGTGAGACACAGGACAAATGAAAAGATACAAGCACAGAGCTTAATACCATCAGCCAAGCATGGTGGAGGCAGTGTGATGGGCTGGGGGTGCTTTGGAGGTGGTAAAATAGATTTGTACAGAGTGGAAGGGAAAGTGAGGAAGGAAAGCTATCATAAGATTTTGCAATGCCATATCCTGTGGACAGCACTTGATTGGGGCCGATTTCATTCTGCAACAGGATAATGACCCAAAACACACCTCCAAAATGTGTCAGTAATATTAAAAGAACAAACAGTCAGTGAGAATTTTGACTGTAACGGAGTAACCAGCACAGTCTCCGGATCTGAACCCTACTGAGCAGGAGCAGCTTGACCGTATGGTACAAAGGAGACTATCAAGACAATCCATCTTGTGGGAGATGCTCCAGGAAGCAGGGGATGAAATCAGATTACCTTGAAAAATTAACAGCTAGAATGCCAGACTGTAATTGCAGCAAAAGGTGTTTTTTTTATGAAGGCAAACTCTGAAGTACACATTCATCATTTCTATTAAAGTCATTACTTCTAACTCTGACAATGTCAGCATGTCCTGTTCATTTGCTACATTTCCTGTTCACACTAATTTCATGTGTGTTTCCATAGAAAACAAAAGGATTTCCAAGCAATCCGAAATTGAGTGGTAGTGTATATATGCCCAGGCAAAGCAAAAATCTTATGCTCTATTTGACCATCATCAATGTGTGCGGTTTTAAGACAGCAACAGTTTGACAAAATTCAGTCATAAATAATCATTAATTTTATTGAATCACAATAACTTAAGACTAGTACAGTGATATCAGATTTAATTCTCTGAGCCCCAGACAGACCAGTGATGAGAAACTGCATCAATCTGCTCTGATGTAAAGAGACTGTACACAAAATACTCCTTTTCAAGTACTGTAACAAATCGGCTAAAAAAAGTCTTCAAAATGCTGCAAGATAATCAACTATTTACAAAGTTATGTTACATATAAAAAAAATGTACATCGCTAAGAAGGCTAAACATTCATTGAGTTTGTGAGTAATAAAATGACAGCAGTCAAATGCTTAAACATCCACTCCTCTCAGAGCGGGTTTACACACAAACAGAATCAGTCTCTTTGTGCTTACAAGGACAGTAGCAGGAGAGGCTTTATGAAATACACAGACACACTTATGGACAAAGAACAATGGCCACAAATCTGAAAAATCTTCACATATCTGGTTCCATGCTGTACATCTCGAGGCAGTGCTGAAAACAAACACATGCGGCTTTTGGCTTCCATTTGGAGATCAGAATGAATGTTGCATAGGATCAGTGAGAAAAACATTGAAAGCGATGGAAGCCGTGCTGGACTACATGATCCCGGCTTTAAACGTCCTCCCAGAAGGCAGGCTGGGAGGTTTAAAACAAAGTACAATATTCTTAATTCTTTAAGCTACTGAAATAATGGCAAACCGTTTTTTATTATCATTCAACCACAAGTACTTTTATAACCTCTGATTAATTATATCACTATAAACAAAGCAGCATATACACTAGTTTTTTTATTTAATTAGTTCAAGATGTATATTATGACAGTTTTGTTCATTACAAATCACATAAAATGGACAATAAGCCTGGCAGAGTTCAAGGATAAGGATGAGGTATAAAAAAAAAAAATCAACACATTTTCCTAAACCTCACCCAATCAACCGTCAATAACTTAAATTCTGGTATGGAGCACCACTAACACATCCAAACCTTTTTCTTGCTCATGATCCAAATATTTACACCATCTTCTCAGCACTGGGTCATACATGCATACAAAGCACTGCTTCTCTTTCACATCTTCAATCCCACGGCATTGGTGATTAATATGATGAGAGGTCAGGATCGTTCCTCGACAACTGCAGTCGCTCGACGAGAGTCGACACAGAGCCCTGTCAAGTTTACAGCCATTTAGACGAATAAAGAATCCGCTAATGCACGTAGAAAATAGTAAGGCAATGTTTGTTAGAATTCAGTCCAGCACCAAAAGGGTTTTGTGCTACAACAGCCTGCTTGGGCTTATGTGCGTGAAGATCTTAAATGATTATTAAGGGGTCAAAGCATAAACTCTTAGAATTAAACGGTGGAGTAATGACATGGCTAGAAGAGAATAATGTCTCAGAAGGATAGATCTAGTCATAGTGGATGCTAATTTCCCAGTCAGTGCCTTTATCTCCTAAAAATCTTCAAATAATAGCTTTAAAGGGATTTTGTAAAAGACTTTGTCTGCGCAGTTAAAAAAAAAAAATCTGCTATAGATAACATACTAGAGAAAAAAAATCTTTTTGTTCAGGAGGTATGTGTTTATATTTGTGTTTAGCCGATAAAACCCAAACATGCATTTATTCTTTTCGCTTTCAAAGGAATTACTTTGCTGGAGTAGCCGTTTCTCAGCTTTAACGTAGTATATAACCACCAGGGCGCTTAAACAAAGGTGTCATATAATATAGTATAACAAACATACACAAAAAGTGTTAACAAGGTTTACAATGAGTGGCTTTGGTTCAACTAACCAAGCTCGTCTTCACAATGATCTTTTCCGCACACATTTAACATGGCGTTGACAGGTATTTGCTACAGCATTTGCTTAGTTCTCTAGTACCATACAGAAAGCCATCAGTTTTTATCCTTTATGTCCACAAAAACACTCGGATATGTCGAGTAGGAACTCATCTCTTGGTTGGTTTTAGTGGACACTTGGGTCCTTCATCAACCTTTTTTAACTTAAGATTTTTGTCTTTTACAGTTTGGGATGAAAAACTAACGATCTCTCTGAGAAGCGTGTTGAAGTGAGATCCGGCATGCTATAGGATTTAACATTCACTTTGGCTCGATTCATCCTCCAGCAATCACTCAGGCAATTTCAGCAGTGGGGTTGAGGAAGAGCAGAAAGTGGCTGGCTGTTCCTCCATTCATCTACCTGGCAGCAGCTTAAAAGTTCTCAGGAGGTGGCCGTGCCACTTCATAGACCCTCCAGAGCCGAGGGCCTGTATCGCCATCTGCAGGGCAGCTCTGGAACACTACAGTTCGGCAGAACCAGGAGTATGTTAGCCTGAAGAGCTGGGATTGATGCTGTGGCTGAGCAGAGGATGGAGGACTCCTGGCTGGTGTTTAAGTACACTGATGGCTGGTGATGATGGTAATGATAAAGCCTCGCCAACAGGGACAGGCTGTGTGCTTTTCTTCTGTCTGTCTGAAGTATATGTCAAGCTCCTGAAAGAGGAGCCACGGGCCACAGCGGTGAAGGAAAAAATAAAGGACAAACAGCGCAGTGCAGTAGAAACTTTTGTTGCCCGTTGACTGAAATGCAATTTTACCTTTTTTTCTCTTAATTATTTGGGTTACCTGCACCCAAATTTAAGGTGGTTGGATTTTGTGGCATGAAATTCTACCCTCAACAGGAAGTTCTCAGAGAGAACAGTTCTTATTAATAAAAAATACAAAAAGTTCATTTAGAAAATTGACACCAGTGTTGTGTTTTGATGGCATCACAAGGTCGACTCCAGCGATGAATCCAGGATGTCGTCCTGGTGGCTGTTGCTGTTTGAGTCGCTGTCGTAACTCTGCGGGCTCGACGATGTCGCCGCCTCTTTCAGACGCATCAGCATGTTCATCTGTTGGCAGAAACAAATGTCAGTCTGAGCTTTAGGACTCAGAGGAAAGCTGCACAACTGTCCTGTTTTTCCTCGACAGTATAATGACTTTCTGAAAGGTATTTTCAGCAGCTCCTTTTTTTACCTCAAGGGGTCACCCCACAGCAGATAAATGTGTTAATTTGGCACAGATATGACACAACCCTCCCATTTATCCAGGCTTGGGACCAGCACTAGGAGTACACCAGCTTGTGACTCCTACAGCTGGACTCGTGTCTCCTCCAGGTTGCGAACCAGGGATCTTGCGAATGTGTTAACTACTACACTATGGAAACGCTGCATTGCTTTTAAATTACTAATCATTTACAGGTCCACTTATGCTCTCCATAGCAAGCTAATGAGCTGAGGAAGTTTCTTTCATTTATATTTTTATTTAACTGTTTTTTTTCCCCACCACAAATTTCTAAAATTTTCAATCCTGTAGATACTCTGTATTTGTGCATAGCCAACCTGCCCAACTGTTTAAATCCTTAGGAAAAGAACGGAGTACCACAGCCAGTTCCTATTCATGTCTTGCTTACCAGTGGGTCTGCATCACTGTCACTCTGTGCTGGCTCTTTCCTGACTCCTTCTCTTGGGACAGCGTAGCCATCAAATCCCACATCCTCTGGGCGGAGCTGAAGCAGTGGGGGCCAGTCACTTGGAGGGGGTGTTGCTGACCATGGGTAGGTGTCAATTACCCAGGCAGCTGGGTCTTCCCATGCAGCTCTGCGACCATACAGCTACAGAGAGAAACAGATTATAAGATTGAGACACAGAAATTTTCAGGTACTTTAAGCATTTTTGGACAACGGCTTTGAAAAGCAGTTTGAGGTTCAGTTTTGTAAGTAATTACGAAACGCCAGCTCCTCTGCAGTTGCAGCTGCTAATTTGCTTCTTTTATTGAAGGAGGGCCTAGACTGGGGAAGAGAATTTGCTAATTCTAAGGTCTGGACATTGACTGGGCCATTGCAACAACATGATTATCTTTTTCAGTCACTCTGTTGTAGGATTGCTGGTGTATTTAGGGTAACTGTCCTGCTGCATGTCACAGTTTTTGGCCAAGCTTTAGCTGTTGGACATATGGCTTCACATTTGACTCTGGAATACCTTGTTATACAGAGAGTTCATGCATAACTCAATGACTGCAAGGTGCTTAGGTCCTATGCCACAATACAAGATCAAATCACCACCCCTCCACCTCTGTGCTTGACAACTGGTATGAGGTGTTTGTGCTGATATGCTGAGTTTGATTTGCATTAAAGCCCAAAGTGTCCACTTTGGTCTTGTCTGTCTATTCTAGAGTGTTGTGGTTTGTTCAGATGCAACTGTGCAAACCTAAATCATGCTGCTCTGTTCTTTTTAGAGAGAAGAGGCTTTCTCCTGGCAACCATTCCAAACGAGCCACACTTGTTCAGTCTTCTAACTGTACTGTCATTAACATTAAAATTTAACATGCAAACTGAGGTCTCTAGCATCTGATGTAGCTCTTGGGTTTTTTTTTTTTTTTTTGCATTTGTCTGAGCACTCCAGTCTAACCTTGGGGTGAATTTGCGGGGATGACATTTGCTTTTAGTGACCTGCTCACACTGGCTGATGAGCAGTTAATCAAGTGCATTTGATCAGCAGGATCTGGCTGCTACTCACCCTCTTAATCCATATAGAAGCAGTAAGGATTGCACTGATAACTGCATAAACTGTAGATTGTGGTGGTCTTTTTGTGTGATTCTAAGTTAAGATGAAATTGTCTTAAACTGCATTTGCTTTAAACAAATACGAACCACTAAAATAAATATGTCACAATTTTAGTGTTTTAAGTAACATGAGTTTTCAGGTGATATTAACTGCAGCGTCAATAAAACAGCACCTCCATTTCAGCATTGCCATGCTGTCGTTCTGTCCAACTCAACCTTTTACCCTCCTCTTCACTTTCACTAAGATGCTGCATTTTGATAATTAGCATTAGCCTAATTAAAATCAGATGCCAATAATACAAACTATTAGTTAAGAACACAAATCAAATCCATTTCACTTTTATTGGCACAAATGTAATGCCTTCAGAGGGCAAATCAGAATAATATTCAAACTTGATCTACATGTCTCCTAACATTCAGCTGGATCCTCTGAAGGTAGATCAGGTTACTTTATTGTCTTTATAGGAAAATTTGCAAAGTTTTCTTGGATTAGGAGACTGCTGACGCAGTTTTCTTTGCTAATTAGTTTTATCATCAAAACTTTTTTTAAAAAAAAGGTCAGATTTGAACCACAAACAAGAATCAAATCGGCTAACCCAGCCCAACCTGTTCATTAGACTAACCCACTCTGTTGTTATGTTACCTGCAGTCCCTCGCGTACAGCCTCCAGCATGTAGGGGATGATAGAGTAATTCCAGAGATCAGTGAACCAGACCCTGGATCCCTCCACGTCCATGGGACATGACAGGAAGAGACGAGGTCCTGCAAGCCGCAAAGCAGAGATGTAAATACCACTTCTGCACTGACTTCTGTTTACTAACCAGTCTTCAATCGTTCAGCATTCCCTCACCGATAGTGACATCAGAGGAGCTGTGTGTCTCCAGGAAGCGGTTGAGGTGGTGCCAGACCCGAGGGACCCAGTCAATAATCTTCACCAGCTCCATGTTGCGTGTTCGGCTGCCAATCTCCGTCTCGATCAGCTTCCTCCTCAGGTAGCGGCCAAGGAATCCTTTGACTGGCTCCATGTGGTTGACACACAGCACCCACCTGATCAGAGATAACACAGGTGTGTCACGACTAAGAAATCTAAAATAAAATCGTCTATCCTGTAGAGATAAGATGTATTTAAGACCATGTGAATCTAAACATTCAGCTTTCAGGAGTGGAAAGGGATGGTCAGTTTACCTAAAGTTGTGGTGAAGCTGCAAGTTGGGGGCAGATGATGTGGCTTGGCTCATGGTGCCAATAATGTAAGGGCTGAAAAGCAAGAAAAAAAACCATTAGTTTATTAAGTCAGTGGACAAGTTGAAAGGGATTTACTCTGATCTCCATAATCTCATACAACTTCTGAAGCTGTTCTAACAGGGCTTTACTGTAAGGTGAGTTCATTTGAGGTAAAGTGAAACCAAAAAAATGCACATATTTTTAACAGCCCTATATACTGCGAGATCTAATTGAGTAATAACGCTCTAGACGTGTATCCAAATCCATTCAAACTTTCATCTAAGGAAGATTGTGCAGATGGAATGTGTGGGTGAACTGACCTGTGCTGGTAGTTGGAGTTAAAGAGGCCATTAAAGATTTCTCCCAGGGAGCTGACATGGTGGAGGTTGTCTAGGATGACCACTAGAGGGCTCTCTGCCCCTGAGACACTGCTGCACTGCTCTGCCAAACCTGACAAGTACTGACGCAGCTCCTACAGACAGACACACACACATACACACACAGATTATGTCTATATTCTTTAAGCACTTCAAAAATCTGTTCTGACCAAAAACTTTAAATGAGTCAGGGTCAATCATGGCTTATTACTTTCAGCTGTCTACTGCACTGAAATATTAAAATAACGGGTGCTCTAATATTACAATTTTATACTTAAAGCTGATGTTTACAAAATAGCAAAATGCAAAACCTAACCAAATTAAATTCAAGTTATCCAGGAGTCTGTTTTTACTCAGCAGTCTGTGCAGCTGATAAACTCAAATGTTACCTTCTAAATTCCTCTGAAAGGTAGCCCTTTGTGCCTGTTAAATTTTGCACAGGGTTTAACAGCCACTTAAGAAGTTGTGTGCATGATTACCTTGCTGGACTTGTGGTCCACGTTAAAAGTGACGACAGCGTTCGGGGTCAGCGGTCGGCCCTCCAGCAGCAGTAGATGACGTGACAGCTGATTGGCCAGGTAGGTCTTTCCTGTGCCGCTGGGGCCCGACAGGATGACGCGCCTGTGCTCCTTTAGCAGGGAGACGTAGCGTTGCAGCATTGGCTTCGGGATGAGTGTGTCAAACACCAGCGAGTCCACATTTTCACTGTTTACACCTGGACACACACACACACACACACACACACACACACACACACACACACACACACACACACACACACACAGAGAAATATATTTTAATCATGGGAGGTCAGTTTGTGGAAGGTGACTGAGCTTGTTGAAACAACTTTAAGTTTACTTAACATTTTCATATTATTAATTCAAGCTAAATTCCTCTATATTTTGATAAACAAATTGTTTAATTTTTATGAAACAATCAAGTTTGATTAATTTTCCCACAACCCAACACTATAACAGACATTCAGTTTATCACAAACTAAACCAGAACGTCAATGATGTAGGACAAATGTAGCTAGTCCTCATCCATCTGAAGACAGTACTGTGCCACAAATAAAACTAATGAGGGCATTTATGCATAGTTAGTAGAAGTTAACATGCAAACATCCATTTTGTGAACATTCCAAACCAGATCAATACTCATGCAACTTTCACTAAAATCTAACCAATACTCTAGGAGGACTAGTGATTTCATGGCATTAGCTCATTTGGCTGCATGAGCTAAAATCTTCTCTTTTGACAAGTTTAATCACAAGTTGTATTTTTTATTAGGTGCTAAAATGGTTTATTCATTGGTGAACCCAAGAAAGACTAATTGATTAATGTAGTTTTAGCACAATACACTCTGTTATGATTTTTTTTTTTTTGGACTAACTTTTTAAACTACCGTGTCTTCCTCTGTTTCACCAAATAACTTTGTAAAGTTCCCATTATACATTTAACAGCAGCCAAAGAAACTGTCTGGAAACTGGCCAAATTTCCATCAAGCTGTAGAAGTTTATGGGGACTTGAGGCCAGTAACTCACCGGGCCCTCGATGCAGCGGATTCTAAACCTTATCAGACAGCTGCCTCTGTATTTTTTTCCCCATGAGATATTGTCTCTACAAACATTATTCTATTCTGCCAGTCAGTTTTATTGGCATGCTGAGGCCCTGGTACCTTTAAGCTGGATGTTGATGGTGTTGTCTCCCACCAAGTAGCCGCAGGGCAGCAGCTCAGGTGTGTTGGCAGCACTGGGACTGCTGGGCCGATGGATTTCTCCAATGTTGTAACCCTGCACGCTGTCCGAGCTCAAGCCTAGCTGGCTCACTGGGTCCACATGGGTGATGTACTCCTGTTGGACACAGAATTTTGCATTGCATTGTTCAGAATTAAAACACAGACCGTTTTTAATGGATTCTGAACTGCTTTCTTATGTTTACCTTGAAAAGGCGTCGGACCACTCCATCCAGGACATCCCACTTAGTTTTACCACTCACGCCGATGCAACCAATTAGAAAATGCCGAGGCTGACCCTCCTAAGATTAAAAAAAGGTTTAATACACCAAAAGCCTAAAGATAAAATTCACAATCTTAATTGACAAAAAAAAAAAACACCAATGAATTTGTTATACCAATCTCACCTCTCCCCTGTCTTCATCCAGGCTGACGACGATCTTCACGTGTTGACCCTCCTTCCTCCCTCCCTCTCTGCTGGTGTCGTCCAGCAGCATGTCTGACAGGAAGACACAAGAGTCATACAAGGTTTGTACATTCCACCTCATGTCTCCATTGCCGGTGTTACACACTGAGCAGCTGTAATGTTTAATAAATTGGTGTAATGTATCATATATTCCAACTTTCATGTGGGTTAAAGCCTGCTCAGTATTTAATATAAATCTACCAGGAGCTGTGCAGGTCCTCTGTCTTACCCAGGCTGGTGGACTCGCTGGTCGTGAGGTTGAGGCTGTGTTGGGAGAGCCCTGGCCCGGGCCCCGGGGTGTGGCTGTGTGCATGAGGGGGAGGAGAAGATGAGATGGAGGCCTGAGAGCCCGTCCTGCTGCCCTGATTCTCCAGCTTCAAACGGTCATTCTCTGCCTTGAGCTTCTCAATCTCCACCTGCAGACCAACACGCAAAATAATACTTTACATAGGTTATGTCAGCTTCTCTCAAGCATTAGTAAGCATTCTTTCACTAGGTCAGTTAAGGTTTCAGCATTAAATAGATGCTGCTATAGCTAACCAGAGCTCAAAAATATTTCACAGACGTTTTCAACCCACAAGGAGGAGTACGGCAGGAATTCTGTACTATGAACGATTCAGGGCTGATATCCTACTCACTGTGAAACACACTATTATTCAGTATGTTAGTGTGAATATGCAGACCTGCATGCGGTTCATGGCCTCACGGAGCTGGTCCAGTTGATGCGCAGAACTGAGAGCCTCCAGGCGGATGTCAGTCAGTTTCATCTCCTTCTCCCTGAGCTCACTCCGCAGCTGCATCACCGTCTCAGCCTCGCTGTCCAAACACTCTGACAGTCTGTATATGCACAATACAGTTTGAGGCATTAAAAAAAAAATGCAGGTTGAGAAGAGTTTGGTAGGTTTCTTAAAAATTAGTCACATACAGATGTTGAGCTGTACGTACAGTGTGTTGGAATGTGTGTTCCTGAGCATGTGGCCTGTAGCTGAGGTCCCGTTGTGAGGCAGTTTTGGGGAGGATGGCAATGAGGAGTCTGTCATCTCCTCGATGTCCGAGTGAGAAGAGGCCGACTTAGGAGATTTCTTCTTGCTGAACGCTTGTTTGAAGGAACTTCGCAACTGCATGAAAAAAAGAAGTGAGGTGGTGAACAGGTGAGGTTCTTAAAAACAAATTGCTAGGAAGGAGAGTAGCGGAAAACAGCTCTGGAAAAGTGCAAGTGAGTTGTAGGGAGAAGAGAGGAAAACTATCTTATGACTGACTTAGAGCTACAGCTCCAACCACAAACTGTAATATTTAACATTTATACTACTTTTACACTCTTAAGACTTTTTAAATTTACTGATGTTGCCATTTACGAGGTGATTGCGATCACTGAATATTTGGGAGAAGTAAGATGTTTTGCACTTTTCCCAGACTGATAGTTGTCGTCATCTTCCATTAGTGATTACTTTAAGGCTTTTTTTTTTTTTTTTTTTTTTAAATTTCTTTATGT
>VUQH01002423.1:0-15295 GCA_015106775.1 Etroplus canarensis
TGTATCTGAGGTTCGACCAAGGGCCGGACTCTCTTCTCCAGTACCTTAGCATAGACCTTCCCAGGGAGGCTGAGGAGTGTGATCCCTCTATAATTGGAACACACCCTCTGGTCCCCTTTTTTAAAGAGGGGAACCACCACCCCAGTTTGCCATGCCAAGGGTACGGTCCCCAACTTCCACGCGACATTGCAGAGACGTGTCAACCAAGACAGCCCTACAACATCCAGGGCCTTGAGGTACTCAGGGCGAATCTCATCCGCACCCGGGGCCTTGCCACAGAAGAGTTTTTTAACAACTTCTGCAACCTCAGCCCCAGTAATGGGCGAGCCACCCTCCTCATCCTCACGCTCTGCTTCTATCATAGAAGACGTGTCAGTGGGATTGAGGAGATCCTCAAAGTATTCCTTCCACCGCCCGACAATATCATCAGTTGAGGTCAGCAGCCCACCATCCGCACCATACACAGTGTGAATAGGGAGTAAAATGACAACACATATGCTGGAAATCACATTACTGAAATAAATAAATAAATACAATAGTTGACATCACTCAATTTTAATGTGTCAATGTGATTGTGTGAAAGAAAATTATATAAATCCAGGTATATTTTTCTAGTCAACTGCACTTAATCATTTTGCTCAAAAATTTTGAGAATTTAGACAAATGTTCTCAGTTATCTCAGTTAATTATACTTAAATCAGCTGTTTTATATAAACCTTTTGTGTTTTACAGTTAGATCAATTAAATGGTTTAATTCCTTTATATACATGTATGACTGCATGTACAGCTACTCCCTCCTTGACAATGAAACTTACTTTTTGACAGCTCTGCTGTTATACACATTACTCCCTCAATTTCAAAAAGCTACAATCCTAAAATATATAAATAAACATTAGAGCAAGTCAAGAATGGTCTACAAGCTGTAAATGCAAAGCTGTAAGGTATTGAATCATTTATTAAAATTGGCAGACTTGTGTCTACTATCCAGAAACTAACATACGTCTAAGAAGAAAGACACTGAAATCCGTTGACTGTAAGAACAACATGAAGTTCAGAAAAAGATTTAGCCCACATTAAATGTCTAAAGAGAAACTTTTAAAACATGGTGCTAGGAGCTGGAACTATAGATTTCGCTATCAAAACACGTTTTGAAATTAAAAGAGACTACTTACCAAATTTAGAAAATGGTATTTAGTAAAGAGGACAAGAGTGGAAAAACAACCCTCTAGGATGTAAAATGGAAGCTTGTGTCTTATCATGCACAAATGAAGCAAACAGAGCCCCATGTGACTTTACATACCATTTCCTATTCACATTTAATTGAGTAAAAATAGCTTGTTTCACAATGGGGCAGTACACTTTGGAATTAATTAATTAATATGTGTAGAATTAACTAACATATTTAATTCTAAGGAATAGTCTGTGCTTGATTAAAATATGTAATATCTAAAAGGGGCTAGAATCAGAGCCATTTTACTTTACATGGGGGCTTTTTGGCAACAAATGTAACACAGTTCTATGAAAATATATCATGACATTTCTAGAGGGTAAACAAAAAATATTGCATACATTTCAGTGGCATGGAGCCACACATTGATATTGACACACAACAACTACACTATATGTCTTTAGTGTTTCCTTTTAAGAGAACAAGAAAGAGACCCTGTTGTTAATCATAAAGAAAACAACAAGTTGTGGCACACAGCTGAAAAATGTATCCAAAATATTTTGAAAAGCTGTTGCGTGGTCACTTTTTTGGTACCAGCAAGCTGCTTGTATTTTACTCCTACTGCAATGTTGGCTGTCAACAGAGCTCCCATCAAAAGCAGCAGTACCATCCAGTGCCTAGAGCTTCTGGCTCTGTCCTCTGTTTCAGCCAGACCAGTCTCTGGCAGCTGCACGCATGCACACTGGCCGAGGTCAAAACTGTCACTTCAGAGGGCACTGTCAAAGCTCAGCCAACACTGGATGATGTGGGAGTGCTCCCTACAATCACCCAGATGTTTCCAATCAGCTGGACTTCTCCTATATTCCTCATTCACTTTCTGTACTGAGTGTGGAGTGTCACCCTCTCTCTACTGGAAACATTTTATGAAAGTGTATGAATGAGAAAATCTGATTAATTGAAAGCTCTGCTGACATTTCAAATGATAATTTGTATTTTTTCCAACTCATCACCTGATCTCTTGTCACATTTCCATTCTTTAAAAAAAAAGAAAACTAAAGAGTTTTTGTGACAAAGATTTGATTGTGTTGTGTTTCAGATTTTGAACAAAAGCAGCAATGACACTATAATAACATGTAATAAAGTACGGACAGAATTTGAGGTACCTTTTATTTCTTTAACTCTGTTAAATCTCAAAGCATGGTTGTGTATGTGTTTGCTCATGCTCTACTTATTATTTTATTGAACTAATAATGGTTTCATATCCATGTTAATAAGTAGTATCTCTCCTCCCTTCAAAGCTCTTTTCAGAATGACTGATAACTAATTATCTAGATTAACACAGTGGTAGTGTAGCAGTGTATGTATGGCTACAGAAAAAAAAATGTTTTCACACCTTGTAATAACACATTATAAGCTATAATAACAACAAAGCTGTTGGTACATTTTAACACTTAAGGAAAAGTTACTTTACTCAATATATTCTGCTTTGTAATTTTGTCTCTATGACAAACAAAAATAGCACAACTGCTTATACATTGTAATAACAGTATAAAAGGAACAAGAAAAGATGTGATGTTTAGGACCTCAGTGTTCTTCAGTTTTCACAATAAAGAAACTGCGAGCACATTTGCTGTATAGAGAACTATAAAATATTTGTGCATGAAAGTATTTAAACTCTACAAAAAGTAATAAAAATCAAAATAACATTAAAAAATATTAAGCGCAAGATGGGCAACTTTTGGGGTCATCAAAAATATCACAAACTATTTCAGTCTAATAAAAAGTAAAATTCCAGACCATTATTTTTGCATATAAAAAGGATAATTGCTCTACTGCTTTACAATAAACAGAGCGTGTTGTTCCTTCTGTGTTTGTTTACACTTTACAGGTGAGATAGAAAGGTTATGATTTGAAGAGATCTATGAGGGCTAGAAGCAACTTTTCCCCGATAGACTTTAACAGGTTAATATAGCTATGCGAGAATTAAAATTGTACCAAAAGAAAGTCAAGAATGCCTGTTACAGTTTATTGAAACTTAGAATGAATCTATGTGTCTCATTCATTTATTGCAACTGTAGGAATTACCGCCCTGCAAAAAGGAAATGTGTTAAACGTGCCAAATGGTATTATTTAATTCTAGATGTTTGTACCTTAAGGAGCAAAAATGAGTGATCCTTGACTTCACAACGGCAAAACAGCGAGACAAGGCGTGCCTCAACCATCCATTGCAAATTACCACAATTTAGAGTGTTATATTCAGCGGGAGACCATTGCTAAATGGTCAGACAAGCTAGTCACAGATATTAAAATAAATTATGTCTAATTTGAATTTTAGTCACGCTACATTAACTAATAGAAAGTTATTAACATTTCAAAAGACAGAAAAAAAGCTTTTGCCTGCAAAATTAACAGTGGCTGGGCTGACCTGTAAGCCATGCAGTCTGATCACTGTAATGACAGTGTAATGGCATATTTACATTAAAATCTGGTCTGCTAATATGGGATTCAAAATGGGAGGCTCAGTCAAGGATTATTTAGTCTGGCCTGTTGGCCTCTCACTGAATGTTTCTTCCTTAACTTCAATACAAAGCAAAAAGTTCTCATTTCATGACTATTTATGTGGCTGGTCTCCATGCTTTGCCTTCCCTCTCACCACCCTAATGTTCTCTTTAGTTTCAACCTTTTATCTTTCATCTTCTCTCTCTTTCCCCTCCTTGGTCTTTAAAGGCAATTATCATTTCACTTCACAAATGTCAAAATACTACACTTCAGTTGTATCGTGAGGAGCCTTGTTGGGATGAATGGAATTCTTCACAGACAAAGATGAGTAGCCCTCTCCCACCATGCCTGAACCTTCTGATATTGCAGTCTTTGAAACAAGAGAATTTCTTTGCATTTTAAATATTCCCAATTCATTTCCCTCTACTTTGATATTCTCCAAGAAACTGCCGTTCTATTTCAAGATAGAGGATGTGAGCAAAGAAGTGATAGGATCACAGTGGTGGGGAGGCTGTAGGTTTAAGGTTTAATTGGTGTGAAAGCAGTGATGGAATGAATTTCTTGTAATGTTGGCTATATTTTAGCTTTGAATTAGCTCAGCTCTGCTTGAGTGTGTGGTTGAATATAAACTGCAGTAACTACAATAATGCTTGGGCTGCAACTAATGATTAACCTTCAGGTTTCTTTAATTAATCAATCAAACATTTAGATGAAAAAGAGTCAGAAAAGTAGTGAATAATGCAGATGACAGTTTGGAACAACACACTGTGACATTTACAAATTGCTTGCTTTCTGACTAACAAAATAAACCTAAACATAGTCAATTTTTAACTCTGAGAAGCTTGAATTTGCAAACTGAGTAAAGAAAACAGTTTAACATTTTTACATGACAGTTTATTACCATTAATATGAAAGTTGTTAATGATAAATTGTCTTTGTGCCAACTAACTGCTCAAAAAGAAATTAAAAAAGGAAGCACAGAGAAATGCAGTGTACATTTGCAGTCTCAACTGCCTCAAAAACCTTTTAAATACGCATTCTGCCCTAAGATGATTACTAAGCTATTGCACTAAGATATAATTCCAACATGACAAAAACAATAAAAAAGATCAATTGAAACATGTTTATTTTGTAGAATTAAAGAAGATTTAGGCTTACTGCTAGAACAGAGGAGTACAATAAAGTTTTTGAAGCCAAAGGCTAAACCCATGAATGTACAAAGCAGACATTAAAACTGAAAACAGATGTATAGAACACACCATAGGTATAAAACTGTAGACTTGGCACTCTTTGCTCTGGTTTCCTCCCACAATTTAAAGTACTTGGTTAATTGATGAGTCTAAATAGGCCTTTGGGGGCAGATGTGAGTGTTTGTCTTTCTTCAGGGTATACAAAGTCATTTGGGATAGGCTTCAATACCCTCATGACCCTAGCTGGATAAGTGGTTATGAAAATGTATGTATATATGTAAATGCACGCATGTATGTATGGGTGATTGGATGGATGGATGGATGGATGGATGGATGGATGGATGGATTGAGCACAAAGTTTGCATGCTTGATGGCATAGAATAGTTGTAATCTTGCAATAATATGAATTTAATTTCTTACCAAATAATATTTTGTTTCCAACATGCCTTTGAATAATTCTTATAGGAGTACTTACAGTTAATAAATAGATTATAACATACATTTAATGTGTCTTATCATATTCAAATATCCATACCCTTCACAGCTCTGTTATATGTACTTAAGCATAAAAAAGTAGTTTTGAATACTTTAAATGACTTTCAGTTTTTGATGAATTCTTCAAGATTTAGATTTTGTGTCTTTGTTTATAGTGCCTATGAATGCCGGCAGGAGGTATTAAAATAAAATGTTACTCTTAAGTCTTTAATGGTGCTTTGACTTTGCTGTACTCGCTTCACTTTGTTGCCTTTTAGAAACAAATCCATTATTGCCACATGGACTCCACATGACTGTTGGCTGTGAATGTTGGACTCTTACTTCCTGCAGGTGGGAGGAGGTGATATGTATTTAAAAAAGCAAAATGACATCTAATGTGTAGCGCTGCTGCTTGTTTCCCAGACTCAGGGTGGACCTGACCATCTGCTCCCCTGGTCAGATGGAACTATGGTTTTGGCAGTGTTCAGAGCTATTCCATTGGCCTCCATCTCAAAGGACACAAAGTATTATCAGATTTCTCTTCCCTAGAAAAACTGAGACAGTGGCACTACAAGAATAACAATATGCTTAGAGAAGGAAGGGGCTGTAGAAGGGGTGGAGGATAAAATGGGTAGCATGGAGGGAATGGGACAACAATAACAACAAGTTGTCTTGGTAGCAGCCAGATACTGTCACATTACGGATGGAATCACTTCAGAAACGTGGAGAATTAATATCCTAATGAAGCTTCGAGTGGCCATTAGGTGTGTGTAATGTGGCTCCAAGGGGATGGGATAGATGTCCAGCAGCTTTAGGCCCTTATTTGCGCGCAGTCACCTCAGCGGTTGCTTTTATTAGGGTAACATTAGAGGAAAAGGGAGAATGCCACAGAAAGATAGTGTTTTATTACTCTGGTTCCCAGGGAGCCATGCTCTACCTGTCAGAGGCACACAAAGCATGCTGTTTTAGTTCATTTTACAGCTAAATATCTCCGTTACAAATGTTTCTGTCTATGGAACAACATTTGGGCTATTATCACCAAAGTGGTCCAGTGCTGCAGAAATGACTTATTTGGTGTAACGTTTCAGACTGTGCAAAAGGATTTCTGTGCTAACAGCTGTGAATAAAAATTTCATTCACATTTTTCATTCACATTAATATACAGAATTTCTCTCTTTTTTCCCACCTTTCTCCCCCTTTCTTTCTTCTTCTTTTGACAGGCCAATTGCATGCCTCTGCTTTTTATCTCTTTACATTTTCAGGGAACGAATTGCTCTCCACTGTCACTGGGCTCTGGCCAAGAATTCATTTTTAGTGGGTCAAATGTTTCAGAATGTCATTTTTGACAGGAACCAACCAGCACAATGAATACAAGGAAGAACACGGCCTGCTGAGTTTTTTGTTCGATCACTGCATACACTTAAAGCATAGCAACCATGTACTAGGCAAAGCACAGGCACAAATTGTCTATGTAGAAATCAATATTGAATTAAAACACTCCCCACTCATGAATAAAAAAAAATGAATAATGGTAAGTGGCTATTGGAACAGCAGGACTCTACAGTCAGCTAATGAAGGTTATGTTGCATGGCAGAATTCAGTAATTGCGAAGCACAAGTGAGGTATTAGACAGGATGTAGCTAATGGAAAACAATCACATTTAACATGGCTCCTTGGTTCTAGCTGTTCAATAAGTGAGCAGCAGGCTGGCTCACAGCAAACAGTCTGCGCGGGGGGGGGCTAAGACAGCACAGGGTTTTAATGTGATCGGACTATAACAGACAATCTATTTACAGTGTGCTCTGGGGAGCTAATAAACAAATGTTGAGTAATTTCAGCCAGCAGTAATTACCCTTGCAGCTGACAAGGAGAGTGTGATACTCTCTCCTTCACCTCCGGCTCTGTCCACGAGGTGTGGGCTCTTTGGAGCTGCTGTCCTCAGCTCATAGATGTGGCTCCTGGCCAGCAGTTAAACATACAGGATCATTACAGTACACTTCTCTCTGAGCACCAGAGTGTCATATTTTGTTCTTAGCAATATGGAAAAAAATAAAAAATAAAAAAAGAACAGTGTGTACAGCAAGGTACAGATTCACAACTTAAAGGAAATTTACAAATAAACACCAAGTCACGCAGAAGGTTGAGAGGTAGTTAATACTGGTAGACGATTTCAGTGAGACTCCTCAGTTTTGCCACATGCTAATGCACTCTAACCTCATTTATAAATCAGCAGTGGAAGAAAACAAATATTAAGTTTAGAAAGCAAACAAATTACTTTGCAGGTTAGAGTGGCATAAAGGCCAAAGGCATCTTTATCCTGAGAGCACAGACTTGACTCCTTCAGTTAGGTGAAATAGATTTTTATGCAAATATGTCTATCGATCACTGTGCCTTTTCTTTGACAGAAAGCCATGGAGAGGCTGCTTGTAGTTAGATAGAGATAATTACTATGGAATAATCATTAACAGGCCATGTTTACATTAGTGTTGAAAAGATGATGTGTTTCATACAATTACTCAGCAATTTTAATAGTCTGCTTCTTGGATCAATAGATTATAACTAGTTTTAGCACATTTAAACACACAGTAAATATGTGACAAATTTCCTTTGAAATCGTTAACAGTTTTGTATGAGTGTTTGGGTGTGTCTGTGTGTTGAGAGCAACTTATGTCAAGCACTGATATTTCCTGTTGCAGATCCTGCCTACAGTGCATTAGCCTTAGTCCCCTCTGTCTTCCTGACCAGTATGGCACAAACAATGCCGCATATCAGATCCCTGCGTTCTCTCTGGAATAACAAGGAGGGAGTGGAGCAGTGACGTGAGGGGTCCAGTCTGAGGGGCTGACAGACGGATAGTGAGCCAGCCTGTCCCTTATCCTCAGACAGGCAGATGTCCCCTCTCCCTGCGTGGCCGGCTGCTGACCAGGGGAGAGCCAGGCGGCTGCTGAAATGAAGAAACTTGAGAGCTCCTCAGGGGGTGAGCTGGTCATTTGATGTCCAGCACAAGGGCAGGGTGTGATGCTGAATGAGCTGAGAGAGAGAGAGAGGCAGCCTCTGCAGTCTGTTACAAAGGCCTGGTATGATAGGTGGGGAAGGAGGGAAAATACTGTGCACAGACCATTACTATATTTCATCCATTTTGTCAGAGAAAATGGTCACAAAGAACATGTAGGAATTTGGTGTGGGGCAAATATGAATAAGCCTTACAATAATTATTTCACAAAAGCAATTACGTTAAATCTAATATTGTATCATTTTATCTATTAGCCTTTGTAAAACTTCAGCAATTATGAGCTTTGTTATGGCTCGTGATAACTCACTGGACAGAGGGGAAGTGATACTAACACAGTCTACAACTGAAGTCCCAATGAAATATGTGAAGTACAGTCACAGTGGAACCACGGCATCGTTCTTACCTGGCCTAGGTTCAGTCTTGCAGGCAGTAGAGAGTCCTTTGAAAGCTACAGAGAGGAGATGAGAGAAAGCCCTGCCTGTAGAGAGATCAGCTCTGCCTAAGTGCCAGCACCACAGTGCTGTAATTAATCGCCAGCAATGGCAGTCTTGCAGCCCTGCTCAACTTTTCCCTCACGACAAAACCTGCGGTCAGGAGATGTTAGGCAACATTAACTGCCTGTACCATTTCCATTTTGTGAGACAGGGTGGGGGCACCTGGTGTACTGGGGTGGGTCTGTAGATTTAGGACTACCGTGGGGGCTCAGGTGAGAAGAGCGACGGTGCATAAGCCATGTCTATGTACCTTTCATCTTGGAGGAGATTTGGGCAGGTTTCAGACCACAGAGACTTCTTAATTCTCACTAATTCATTTGCGTTCCAGATTCACTGGGCCTGGGATAACCTGAGAATGATAATGAACTCGCAAGGGGAGTGCATAGTCCCTTGCCTTTGAATGTGCTCAGAATAGATTCAGATAATCTTTCCTTTTGAATCTTTCTCGAAGAGAAGAATCCTATTAAGAGTGATTGCTTGTCATGAGATGTTCTCCAAGTTGGCAAGTTTTGGTTGCACAACCACCCTGCTGTCTAAAGATATAAACCCTAACTTTGTGGTTCTTTTAAATCACGGAAATGCAATATGGATGTAACTATGAGAAAATATATCTGTGCAAAGTTTTCGATTTCAAAATCATACTTTTTAATGAATATTTATTTGCAAACAGCATGATCCTGAATCAATACATTCTACCCACCAGCTCATATAAAAATCTGGCTTTTTTCCTCTTTGGAAATCAAGCTTCAACCAAACAATATATTATCATTACAAATGAGGTAGCTGTCTATTTACAATTATGGATTAAAATGCCACATCTTCGATACTATACACAAGCACCTAGACTTATGTGTTTATTGGCGAACAAAGTTCACCGTTCGAAAATGGTTACCACTATTTTTTTTTTACACTTTTCTGCTGTATTCAGCATTGAAATAGTGTGTTTACAGTTACAGTTTATTCAATAGAAAAAATAACATCCTTTACAAATAAAAGTCTTTTTTGCGACTGCACTCTTGACATTCACAAGCAAACAGTGTTTGTCCTTTGCTGTCAGATCATGACTGATATTTGGATTGAAAGATTTTTTTATATGCTTCTTTATAGCAGGCTGACAATGAATAGAGAGATTTTCAAGAGATTTATAGGTCTGTGGAGTTCTAAGGGATAGATTGCAAACTCTTGTGAAAAAAAGGGAGGGAAAGCTGCCTTACTTCAGGGCTGGTCTCATCTTTGGTCAAACAGAAGTGAGCTTAATTTGTGGGTCTGCCTGGGGAATTTCAAAGGAAAAAGGCTTTGAGTGACGCCAAGCTTGAGCTCCCTGATGTTAGTGAGATGAATGAAAGCAGGGTCTAGAGGCTACAGGCCTTCTCACACTCTCACATTAACAAAGGTCTTTCAAATTCTCATCAGGGTAATTGTATAGGATGCAGTAATATGCAAACCAATGTTTTAAAGAAGGCAGGCAGCACTTGTCATAGTCTGATTTAGATACATGTTCACTGGTGTGATAATACTGATTAATTATAAGGGAGCCGGTGACTACACATAGTATATTGTGTTATATTGCTGATGTAAAATAACTAGAAGACTTAGACAGATTAAACCGAACTACAGAGTCTGTAGTTGCAACATAATCTCATCAAAAAATATTGCTCAACACATTAGTTACATATATATACTTAATTTGCAACATAACTATTTAAGATATATGGGCATGCACCCTACAACCCAATATTTAAACTGATTTTGTCTGTTATGTACTTTTGGTAGAGGAATTACCTGATCCAAAATATACCACACATTTCACTCACAGTAAACCTATAGTATCTAGCTGTCAAAATAAAACAACTCCTATTTCCTAGCTGGTTCTTATTGCAGAAAATACAAAAAAATTCATTCTCTTGCTCTTGGTATTTTTCAACAGAAGACTTAGTGTGCTATTGTATGGAACTGACTGGCCTTGATAGAATGACCTAACATTTTGACAGGACAAAATATAAAGCTGCTCTTTATTCTGAGGACAATTCACCAGATCGAGGCATGTGAATAGTTCTAATCAATAGAAATGTGGGTGTACTCTATGATTTATTCCAGGTTTTGCTTTATGTACAAAGAAATCACAGACATTGCTAAGAGTGCAAGCCATAATGGGACCCACTCAATTTTCCCTGAAAGCTTGTGTTGTGATGGTTGTTGCCGTGAAGTATTAACAAGTGCTATCTGATCAGCCTCAGAAGGTTGGCAACATGACAGATGATTAGGTATGGCAAACGAGCCTCATCACCAGCTAAACTGATGACTCAGTGCTGGATGACAGACAACTCTATTTGTATCAAGATAAGGCCCTGGCAGTCCTGTACCAATCAAAACTGAGTTATTATTGAGCATAAAGAAAAGCATTTGTAATATCATTAAATCCAGATATGGCTCTCTTCACATCTGGCAGGCAGCCATGCATGTGAAGAAAAGGTGGAGGGAGAGGGGGGTTTAAGGGACAGAAAGAGAAAAGCAAAGCAAGAAAAAAAAACACTTGGGGCAATCATTCCTGGCAGTATGCTGGCAGCTGCAGTGTTTTTTTGTAATTTCAATATGTTTCTCTGCACCTCAAGCGCGGGTGCAATAACTGCTTACAGATTGCTTATGTCATCAAATTTTGACAAACTTCTCAATTGCCTTTGGACTGCATCTATAGCCATCTGCTTTCTCCTCTTTCTCCTTATCTTCTCCTGACCTGCTGAGTCTATTTCACCTGACAGCAAATGTACTTGAAATGGGAAATGCTTTAAAACAAAGTATTTTGAAAACAACAATTAGTCATTATTTATGTGAAACTTGCAATGACTGATTTGTTGACCTCTCAGGTGCAGCAGATACAAGCATACACAAGACAATGCTGACATCACATCTGATATGTAGAATTTTTTTTTAGCATAATTGAATTACAAATAATTTAAAGCTCAAGATAAAAATAAAGCCATGGCAGTCATGTACTGGTTAAAATAAGCCATAGATGAACACACAGAAAGGTAATAGCATTTAATCCACTTATGTCAACAATATTTAGTAAAATATTTTTACTTTTTAACAGTTATACAAAAATTATCAATAGTGAGAAAATTAAGTTTTCAGCATTTTTTGCTATTGATAGGTTGCCTTATAGTCTGAACAGCTGACTAACGAACGCTCGGCATTCTGTTCTGGTCAGTTTTTGGTCTGCACTATCTTCTGAAAGAAACATTTCCAAGCTAAATGCTTTCTAATTACAGATAGTGGCTAAATTTTCTTTTAGGTGCTCAAGTATCAATCAAACAGTTAAAATGTGACCAAAGTGCAATTCAGCTTTAATTCAAGGGGTTTGACAAAGGAATTGCTTTAATTTTTTAGGAATTACAGCCATTTCTAAACATAGTTCCTTGTTTTCAAAGACTCAAAAATAATTGGACAAAATAAAATAATTTTGACTGTAAGTATTGTTTTTAATACTTGGATTAAAAACCTTTGTAGGCAATGACTGCCTGAAGTCATAGAGACATATCCAAATGTTGCCCTGCCAGGCCATTATCACAACTACCATTAGTTGCTGCTTGTGGGTCTCTTGGACTCCAGTTTTGTTATCAGTAACTGAAAGGCCTGCTCTGTTTGGCTGAGATCAGGTGACTGACGTGGCCATCATAACAATATGGGTTGCTTTTGCAATATGCTTTTGGTCATTATTCATTTGCACTGTGAAGTGCTATTGAATCAGTTTTGCAGCATCTGGTCAAATCTGAGCAGAGTATACTTCAGAATTCATCCTGCTACTTCTAGGAGCAGTCACATCATCAGTGAACACTAGTGAGCCAGTTCTATTGGCATGCCCATGCCAGAAAATTGCCTCCACCATGTTTGACAGATGATGTGGTATGCTTTGGGCTGGCTGTTTTATATATCTTCTGGCAAAGTCTAATCTGGCCTTTTTGTTCTTGAGTGTTGTAAACCCTCTGTATTTACATCATGAAGGTATCTCTTTTAGACAATGATACTTCCATGAAAGTTGTTGACTCATCTTGATGTTGTGAAGATGTTTTTTTTTTTTCTACCAAGGAAATAATTTTGCAATCATCCACTTCAGTTGCCTTCTATGCTCTTTTGGCTTTTTGGTGTTGCTGAGCAGGTCAGTTTTAAGGATGTGCCAGATTGCTGTTTTGACCACTCCTAAAGTTGTTGCCATCTCTCTGACATTGTTTATTTTGGTGTTTCAGCCTAATGATGGCCTCCTTCACTTACATCAACACCTCACTGAACCGTAAACTGAGAGTTTCAATGAACACTGCCAGCAAATGTAGGTTCAAAATGTGGAATCAACTCCAGATTTTTTATCTGTTTAACTTGTCATGGAATAACAATGGAGGAGACCTCATCTGACCATTAAACTGTTTGTCAGTCAACTGTCCCATTACTTTTGAGGCTTTGAAAATAGGGGCCTATGTATAAAATTGGCTTTAATTCCTAAACAGTCAGTGCCGTTTATTTTGGTCACGTCACTTGAATTAAAGCTGAAACTCTGTACTTCAGTCACATTTTGACTGTTTGATTTAAAATCCACTGTGGTGATTTACAGAGGCCAAATTACAAACATTGGTCACATACATTTCTGTTAATCAAGTCAGTGAATCTATTTTGGAAGACTCACTGTCCTTGTACAGATTAATAGAGACCTCTTCAATTGTAAACTGTGTGGCATTAAGAAGTATCCTGTTCCATGAGCTGGTGATCAGAGTAAACAACACGTTACGTATAATATAGTCAATCCACAGTTTGACATTTCCCTCTGCTTTTCATATCTTTGCTTGAAATGACAGTCTGTGTAACATGTGGAGGCTTTAAAAATGCCATGGCTGATATGAAATCAATTTGCATTTCCCCAGTGTCTGGATAACATGGCCCTGTCAGAGGACCCTGCAGATCTGCTGGAGATAATGACGTTATAGAGGGTGGCTTGCACTGTGGAAAGGATGAAATTGAAAGAGTGACACTCTGTGTTTCCCATGATTGCCTTGACAGGGGGATGTGTGACTATTGGACATATAGTCTTCTGTCTTTGCTCCCCATTAGGTCCACTTGTTCCCAGTCAGGGGTTAAGACAGACTAAAGAGATCCACCAATCTCACCAGTCAAAGCCTTTGTGTGTCACTGATGGCATTTCAGCTATAAGAACTTTTAACCAAAGAAAAGTGGTAAAACTGTAAATCTTATTAATTTCACTGTTTCTAAATATTTGGTGGTGCACAGACATAACACCAAAAACAGAATACCAAATATCTTTTTTAATTAGAGATTCTTTGCATCAGAAGTTAGACCCCTTTTGATGCTACATCTTATAAATTGATTGTTTAGCACCTAAAAAGAGAAGTATCAAAGAATCTGAGGCCAATTTGAATGCATTCATGCATTCAGTTCAGTGGTTAAAGGAAGAGAAAAAAATGAAAAAAAATCTCTCCCTTGCTTTCACTGCTGCACCACTGACTTTAAACAGCTTCATAACTAGTTTTGTAATCCAAGAATAATGTGTGAACCCACCATTATATTTTTCAAAAGAACTACACGGTAATGGTAATGCCAGTTTGGTTACATTGTGAAAATGTGCAAAGAAATTATCCACATACAGAGAGGTATATGACAGAGTGCAACCTGGAATTTGTTATAAATGTTGGAAGTAGGTAGGTGATGGTGCTGACCTGAGGACATTTAAACTTGATGACACCTGTGCAGGGGGTTTGCTTGTTATCGAGCCAGTACATGGTAAAACAGAGGGACATCTCTCCAGCTGCAACACTAATTTAAGCTGTTATAAACTATAGGTGATTCCAGCTGAGTTTATCCTCACTTTGCCTATTTCAGGCCATCAAATCTGAAAAACTCTGACCTCTACACCTGAGTCAGACTTTCTCTCACAATGGTGGCTGAAAATGAAAATTTTATGAATGTTTCAGCTGAAATCTAATTATTTGTTGGGCAGTAATGAATTGAACTGCAGTACACTGGGATGCCACGTGTAATAAGGAGTCTTCTTCTTCTTCTTCTTCTTTCGGCTGCTCCCGTTAGGGGTCGCCACAGCGGATCATCTGCCTCCATCTCATCCTATCCCTTGCATCCTCTTCCCTCACACCAACCCTCTGCATGTCCTCCTTCACTACATCCATGAATCTTCTCTGTGGTCTTCCTCTACTCCTCCTGCCTGGCAGCTCCATCTTCAACATCCTTTGTCCAATATATCCACTATCCCTCCTCTGAACATGTCCAAACCATTTCAACCTTGCCTCTCTGACTTTGTCTCCAAACTTCTCAACATGAGCTGTCCCTCTGATGTACTCATTTCTAATCCTGTCCATCCTGGTCACTCCCAGGGAAAATCTCAACATCTTCAGTTGTGCCACCTCCAGCTCCACCTCCTGTCTTTTTGTCAGTGCCACCG
>VUQH01002424.1:0-14686 GCA_015106775.1 Etroplus canarensis
AACATTCTTCTCAATTTTCAGCCACAAGTGATGTAAAGTTTCTCATAGACTGTGGGAGTTATTCAAGTAGGTGGGCTGCCTCAGCTCGGCTTCTGGTAGTTCCAGTAGTGCACACACGGTGGCGACACTTGGCTTGATCAAAGCCATGTGGCTCCTGCGGGCACAGCTCTTGCAAGTGAAGTTTGTTGGACTGATCGCGCTCAGTCGGAGGGAGCGACGCAGACGGGGCGAAGTGAGCCGGGCGCAACGCGGAGACAGCTTTCCTCAAGACTCACCTTTTATTTTCTTCACGGATAGTTTGGGTTGGATTTGAAACAGCTGCGGCAACGTCTTAAAGTTGATCAAACCGTTGCATTTTTAAAAAGAAGTTATTATTTTTTTTTCTGGAAAGGACTCGAAAATTAAATATCGTGTGTGGTGGATGCGAACAGCGGGCAGAGGTTTAAGCACAGAGCCGAAGGAATGTATCCAACCCGGGCAGCGGCGGACCAGCGTCTCTGGAGATGTCCAGCCTGCGCTCTCTGGATCGCCCTGCTCCTGCAGAGTGTCCCGGACCTGAGTGCGTCCGGTGAGTGTCCAAACTCTCTCCCCCCCCTCGCTCGGATATGATTTACTCGCTCTTCGTCCCCACGCACTCAGCTGTGCGAGCTGTCAGCCTCGACTGAAAATCGCCGCGCGTTAAGAGGCGCTGCGCTTGTTTTATCGCGCTTTAAAGGCGGTTTGAGTCATCCATCACCGTGTTTACGTTTGGTTGTGTATTTCAAAACGACTCTTTGCCTTTCGCTCCTCAAATCATCCCATAAATGACCCCCCCCCCTCTCTCTCTCTCGTACTGTTGGCCATCACTCAGCCTCCTTTCTCATGCAAATACTCTTTGGTTTTTAGATTATCGTCCTGCTGTCACTGTGAAGCCTCGGCACGGGGAGACCCTTCACTCCCTTGACAGACAATAGGGGGGCTCTTAAGGAATCAGCTGGGTGCCCATTGTGCCACACCCCTCAAAATCTGAGCTCAGTTAAAGATAAGGAATGTGCGTAAAGGCTGATTTAAAAAGGCAAACAGCCACTGCAGGCAACTTCTAGGTTTGGTTGGTGTCAGGTGGGCAATGTCTGTGCAAGGCAATGCACTCCAAGCCTGAGGCCCCTGAGAAATAGTATTGTATTTAATTGCATTTTTTTTGTTTTGCAAAGCAAACATTTAAATAACCCCTCAGTTTCTTTTTGTGTCCACTGTGGTTAAGACCCACACCCCTCCCTGCACAATGTTGGCATCTTAAAGTAAAGATGGTCTGGTTTTAAATCTGGCTTTTTGTCTGATCAGCATAAGTATGATTAAATTTAGTTTGAACTGAATTGAATTGTACATTAAGTTACTCCTGGAAGGCATTTTCATTCTTCTACCCTGGATTTTAAGTGTTTACTAAGTATGAAACAATCCTCCACATCCAGACCAGTAGTGATGGATTGTCTCCGGAAGGTTTTCAGGGTTTGCTTGGATTACCTCTGTCCTCCCTAAATGCCTTTTTTTTGCCTGTTATTTACAATGAAGGTGCTCAGCATATGCTGCATTGGGCGTTGCGCATTTGCCATTGCCATGGCCCTTATTCCCCCCCCCCCCAGTCCCTTTCTTCTGTATCTTCAGGCCTCTCTTTCTTGCTCTGAGGCAGGGAGGAATGTTAATCCACATTACTTAACTGGATGAGTTAGCTATAACTTATTCTTCAAATGGAGTTTAGTGGTTGAATATGGAGTGGAGCAGAGCCAAGTCCCTGCTCCTCCAGCTACTTCATATCTGGAAAGAGACAAGTGGAAACAATGTACAGTCTAGAGGGGAAAAATACTTTGAAAATTAAGTTTCAGATGCTAATTCTGTTTTCCACATTGCACTCTCGTCTACTGATAGCTACTATGAATAATAATTTTAAAAGAACCAACTCTCTTTTCTCCCAGAGATGACTTTGATTCTGACCTTATCTATCCATTCAAATGAATGTAATGTTACGGTGAAATTAAGCGGTACGCTGGACAGTAATGACACTGATTTAGATGCTTTTCCTTCTTCCTTGTATCCACAAACTGAGTTGCTTAATCACCGCCTGTGAAGTGGTTCAGGTTATGTGTGTGTCGATGATAACACTGGGAGGGTTGTCCTGTCTTTTCTGTGGCTCTCTGTAATGGGAAGAGCCAGAGAAGAACAACAGTGCGGTTCTACTGTAATCAAATGTGAAGAGAGTAATGCAGGACCCTGTGATCAGTGGCTGTATTGTGGTAGCAACTGAACAAACGGGACAAAAGGGAAACTTAAAAATGCGATTGGTTGTCTGTCTGTACGTGCCGCCGTCTGGTTTGCTGGTCAGTCAGAGAGCTTCCAGTCAGAGGTCAGAGGTCGCTTGCCTGTCACTGTGGTTTAAATGCAAGCATTTCCAGCAACAGCCAGGAGTTTCCCTGGCCGCAGGAAAGGATTTTGTTTATCTGGCAGACAGGACAAAGGCTGTGCCAATTAACAATTTAACAACTTTGACTCATGTATAGAGTGACTATTTTAGGGAACTGCTGTTCATTTAAATACTTAGAAATTCTGATTAATGTAAGTGATCAGGTCATTACAGGGAGCTGGATGATTGTCTTCATCTGATTACACCAAGACCTGAGTCTATATAACACCCCCCCACACCACACACACATGCACAGACACACACACACAACATTCCCTCCTTTTGCCAAAACCAGTTTAGGCATCACTATCAGCCCTCTTGAGCGCTGAACAAGAATGGAACTATGTGGAACAGATCATGAGATTTTATTCTTATAGGCGTCGCTTCACGTGTAAATCACAACTGTCCTACTCTGGAGGCCACTGTTATGCATTTGTGCACATTGGAGGGGAAAAAAAATGAAGACCCACTCAAAAGTGTGACGGGGCTTTTTATTTTTACCCAAACATGAATCTAGCCGTGCCACCAGGGCTGCTTCTTAATCAGCTAACCTGAGATTGAACCCGTGTGTAACAGCATGGAAATCAGATTTCTGCTCAAATTTGCACCTTTTATTTAAACATTAGAGAGGTGCTAAATTTTTGCTCACTGCTGTTCCATCTATCAACCAGTCCCCTTCAGCTAAGTAATAATAAAAATATTTCTGAATGTGGGGCATTCACCTCTGTGCATAGAACCTCCTTTGCAGGGCAGCCACTATGGGAAATGTGTTTAGAGTTGCATTTAACCGTTTAATAACACTTTGGAAAGGCTATAAATCATGTTGGTTGGAACTACCTCAATACAGTTTTCAACAGACACACTGTTGACAATAAAGGCACTTCACCCCTGGAAAATACACTGGGTCCTTCAGACTGAGTATGCAGGAGCTCGTCCTGGTTTGTCTGCTACTGAAATGTCTATCTGGACTGTTTTACGTCTTCTGGTGTTTTCTTAGACTCTTATTTAGAGAGCTTAAAATTTGTGGTTGCATTTCTTTTATGAATACTAAATTTGTGCAAATCCGCCACTCCCTGCGGTGACTTTTAGTTTGCTCAGTGCTTTTTATCACTGTTACTACAATTTCTCACTTATGGGTAGCTGTTCAATTTATCACATTTTTATCCAGGTGCTCTGGGAAATGCTTGGCTCTGAGTGGTACATCTTCTAAAGATCGATGACTCTGCTGTGTTCAAAACTCAACTCCCGCTCTTGACAATGCACATTACACTAACTCAGGCATCAAGTGCTGTGCATCCCTAAAAGCTTTTGGCAGCCACAGAAGAATGTGGCAGGAACTGTATGTGTGAAAGAGATGTATATTATTTTTCTGAGAGTGGATTTTTCATATATATATGTGTGTGTGTGTGTGTGTGTGTGTGTGTGTGTATTTTTGAGACAGTTTTACTCCGTTTTGAGTGTGTGAAATGGGAGGAAAATTGTACATGTTAATTTAATCAGCACATGGCCATAAATTATATGGTCAGACTCTGTTTTATGTCACTGATTTAAAGCACTGGCGTGTAAACTATGTTGTGCACTGGCAATTACCTACTTCCCACTCATTATTAGGCACATGTGTTTGTCGGGGCTCGGTGTACCTCAGTGTCGCCACGGGGCAAACTGTTTGGAGAATATTGCATGCTAATTGTTTAACTGATGTACAGCCAGCGGGCAATTTGCTCTAAATGATAATAAAAGTTTGAAGATATCAAATAACTGTTTCAGTGATTTTTTTTTTTTTTCCTAAACAGAACCGCAATTATAGTATTCACAAAATAGGGGATTCAGAGGAGCTTTCCTCATGCTGCTGGCTGGAATGTCCTGATAATATGCCGTCAATGCTTGGTTGTCAAAGGAATTTTGAAAGGAGAGCCAGATTTAAGTTTTCCTTCTTTGTAGATCTGCTCTGCCAAGTGAAGCAAAAGCTTTTCTCTGAGCGATGAGAAGTGTAAATTTCCTGCGTTTGCGTAATACTGGCACCAAAATGCTCCATTTCCACAAATCGTACTCTGTGGTACGCAGTGAGGTTTTTTTTTTGTGGCCAGAGTTCCTTGGAGAGGCAGCGTTTAATCAGAGGCTAAAAGCAGCGCACTCAGGTCCTCGTTGGAGACGTTTGATAAAGTTTCTGCCACTACAAACTGTAGCCAAGCGTGAAAACCTTTTTCCTGCAATTTACTGTCTGCACAGGAGGTCAGCCTGCTAGAGAAAAACCTCTGCAGGGTTCAGGGAACTGTAATGCCGGCCTGGATTAAGAAAAGGAATAAAAAAAAATGTAGGTTCAAGCTTTGGTGCTGCACTTGAGGAGCCAGTGTGTAGATGGCACTTCAATGATTTTAACAGAGGGAGAGTCTAGACTGAGTGGGGGAAATAAGCTGCATCAAGGTGGTGTTCTCAAAAGTACACAGGGTAATCTACGGGAGCATTAATTGGCTAAAAGTTAGATTTTCCCATTCCGTCAACCGACCTGTACTGTATATGTCCAACCTCAAAATAACTCGCTTTCTGTACCTTCTATTTGATACCTTCTGTGTTGATGTCGACTGCTGCCTGGAAGACAAATTACGCCTGCCACATAAAAAAAAATGTCCTGTGCTGTATTTTATACACACAGTACAATGAGTCCATTGCTGCAGTTGTAAGGAAAGCTCTAAGTGTGAGAGTGTGCTGATGACAAAGTGACATTTTAATGAGTCTAATGGAATAAGCCACACATACTGCATATCAGTTTCACATATGGACTTGGCACGATTTCATGTTGAGGACTATAGGGAATAGCACTGGCTTAAAGAGCTCTAAATGTCATTGAGACCACTCGTCGTTGGAGTTTTATCAAATTACTGCTTTGCTAGTGTCCTCCACAGCCCACGCTTAATATGTGGAGATCATGCTGCATTTCATTTAATAGAGGGGTAGGATGAAACATGGCTTTTTAAATTCCCCGATATGTGCCAGAGTAAATCTTTTTAAGCCCTGTTTGCATAGCATTAAGGACTTCAGAAACTCCTACTGCAAGCAGACGGGCAGATCTCGTTCACCCACAATTAAGTCTTTGTGGAACACAACACTCCCACCAAGGGATTAAATACTCCAAACTTAATAGTCCTCACTGCCATTTTTTCATGAGATTTATGTTCACTTTATGTATTACTGAAAGATATGACGCTGTCAAATTTTGGTCCAAAAATGGAACAAATATTCACCTTTTATGCAATAAGAATCAGAATACTTTATTAATCCCAGGGGAGAAATTGCTTAAAGATTTTCCCCTTGGGATTAGTTAGATTAGATTATATTTTCTTACCTGACCACCTGTTGCATGCCAAGATAACTTCTTCAAATGGTTTATTTAGCCTTGACTAAAATTTCTGAATTCAAAGATATGAATTTTACAAAGATCTATAACAGAGAAAAGCACATTTATAATGCCAGAGCCACATGATTTGCTTAATTTTGTTTCATTCATTCAACTAATCGGCTAGTTAAAACAGCAGGACTAAAAGTCACAGCCAGAGTATACATGTTGTAGCCGTCGACTGCCACCTGGGGGCAGTGTCAAAAATATGTGGAACAAGTGATAATGGATGATACTTTTGTTCATATTTGTTCTGTTGTGGGCCTTTTGGTACTGTTCCTGCCTCAGAGAAATCAGAAGCTATTATTCAAAGAATCTCTTCATCATGGAGGAAAACCACTGCAGCCACTATTGGTGCTTCTCTGTGGTTCTTTGACCTTTTAGTAGTTTTTGTGGTTTTTCCTCTTAGGAGTGGACCCAGCTATAGTCATTTCCTTTCCTATTCAAGGTAACTTCTTAATCAATCAGCATTTGACCCATACATAGCTTCATATCTGTCAACTTTTTTTGAGGGCTGCACACAATTGTATCTCCATAGCCTCTGCATTGATTTATTATTATTATAAAAAGTTCAAATTAACCAAGTTTTAAGCTGGCTTAACCAGTTAGTCTGGAGAGGTAAAGTGCAGTTGTCATTTACACACAGTGAAATGTAGGTGCCTTTGAAAGTAAATGAAGACCTAAAATAACCCCACTGTCCGTGCTTTATAAATTGTTACTCAGTTTTTGAAGTTGAAACCAGGTGATTGGTCAAAAATACTAAAAAAGTTTGCACTGTTAGTGGTTACAAATTATCTGTGTTCTTTAGAAAGGTTGTGTTTTCAGTGGTACACACAGACCTACTTTCTGCTCGCTGAAAATCAGACAATCGTCAGCCCCTCTGTCACCCCATCACCATCAGCATGACATCAAACTGCTTGGCACTCTTCCTATCTGGCTGGCAAACATATGCTAAGACAAATCCTGGCATTCTGTCCCTCTTCTTTTGTCTTCTGTTTCTTACTTTTTTGGCCGTGTCCTCTCTCTCAAACACGCACACATACAGTACTGTCTCTTTCTCCTCCTCGCACTTTTTGAGTGGCTCCTCCACTTGGCCCTTCTTGCTTGGCTGACTGACATGCTGCTTTTGGCTGAGCTGTGTGTGTTTGCTCAACAATAACCAAGAGCAGGGTGGCTCCACAACAGTTCCTGTGCTCTTCAGGGGCACAAAGATAACGACCCATACAGGCTTCTGGCGAGATGTTTGTCTGTATTTAGCATCTTGAACTAGAGCAAGAAGCATCTTGTGCTGTCAGCTGATGCAAAACGTACTTTTATGCATTCATTACAGTCATGGCATGATTATAAGAAGGCGAAGGTTCTTTAGCCAATTTTTGATTTTTTTAATACAGCTCTTGATACATCTTTGAGACTCTGTGTCTTCTCTTTGCAATTGTGGTGCAGTGGTTACACTGCAAAAGCACTGGACCATCAGCTTCATAGAGGCACATGTATAAACTTATCACTCTGCAGTTATTAATAGAACAATATCACATGGGGTTTTTCTTGCAATTTCCAAAATCATTCCTGGCAGACCCATCATTCATGTCTTTATTTTTCTTAGTTTCTTTCTTTTTTCATGAGTGCAACACAGAAACAAAAATGCAGTACATGTGGAAAGTGCTTAGCATGCAAACTTTACTCTGCTTGTGAAATTGTTAAACCAGACACGTTTGCACTTAGGGAAATTTAACTTTATGGGACATCTCATAATTTGTGTTCAGCTAAACTCTGCGCTTCCTTGTCGAACGTGTATATCTGCTTTGTTTCTCGGTGGCGCTCACTCATAGTTTTTGTGTTTGTATAAGATGCAGAGAAAAGTGTTTTTTTTTATGTCATTGGTCTTTCATTGCTTTGTAATTACAATTAGAGGCTACAAAAACTGTAATCCTGTTGTTGCTAGAAGCTGAGGTATTTTTCCTTTTGAAGATTAAATAGGTTTTAGTGTAAAGCTTCCAGTTTAACAAGTTGACTTGGCCACCAAACAGATTTAGGGATCTGCTAAAACAACACTGTCAATATCTAAGCCCCTTTCCCCTTAATTGTTTTCTAGTGGGGAACAGCAATGTCTCATAAGCTCTTTTGGAACTTGCAAACTGAATGACATTGCCACCTTTTTCAGGCTCATCTTTCCTCAACAAAAGAGCTCTTTAATTTGGTGTCACTGACTACAAAAACTAAATGAACAGAAAAACATATCAGCATCTGCATCAGTAAATGATTTAAATTCTGGCAATGACCCTGAATTTTACAGTCACAGATGGAGCTTACCCACTTGTCTCATTGTCCTTTTCCCAACAAAGGAGTGAGTTTGCTGTGGGTTCTGGTTAGTTTATTGTGCATTATTAAGTAGAACCTGATGATGTTGGCTTTTTATAGAGGCCTGAGTATAACTGTGTAGGTTATCTAATGCACTGATGTAAAAAAAATACAATAAATAATGTAGATAAAGAGAGGTGACAATCAGTAAGCAGCAGTGTGGTTTCATGCTGAGAAAGTACTACAGGTGCACAGTTGCACTGTGTCTTTGTGAATCTAGAGAAATCATAGGGTGCCAAGAGAGGAACTGTGATATTGTATGAGGAAGTTCAAAATGGCAAATGAGTATGTGAGGGTGGTGCAGGACATGAATGCGGAGGACAGTGGTGAGGTGTGCGGTATGAGTGACAGATGGGTTGAAGGTGTGGGTGGGATAACATCAGGTATCGGCTCTGAGTGGATGAGGTCAGGCAGGAGTCTCCGTGGACAGTGATGCTCACAGTCAACATTGTGATCTGTAGTAAGAGTAGGGAACAGGTGGAAGAAAGCCTGGAGAGAAGAGGAATAAAATTCAGTAGAAGCAAGATAGAATGTGTGTGAATGAGCGTGAGGCAGGTGGAATGGTGAAGATGCAAGGAGTAGATGAGTTTAAATACCCAGGGTCAACCATCCAAAGCAGTGGACAGTGCACAGGAGAGACAAAGAAGAGAGTGCAGGCAGGGTGGAGTGGGTGGAAATGAGTGGCAGGGGTGATTGATTGAAAGCAGCAAGCGCAAAAGAGAAGGTTTACAAGATGGTAGTGAGACCTGCTTGGTTTGGAGACGGTAGCACTGACAAAAAGACAGGAGGTGATGGGAATTAGGATTAGGAATTAAGTTTATCAGAAGGACAGCTCAGGATGAGTTATAGAGACACGATTGAGATGGTTTGGCCATATGCAGAGGAGGGATAGTGGATATATTGGACAAAAGTGGTTGACAGTGGAGCTGCCAGGCAGGAGGAAAAGAGGAAGACCACAGAGAGGGTTCATGGATGTAGTGAAGGAGGACATGACAAGAGTTGGCGGGCAAGAAGGATGCGAGAGGTAGGGTGATGGAGGTAGGTGATCCTCTGTGGTGACCCCTAATGGTAGCAGCCAAAAGTAGAAGATGAAGAAGACGACATTTGGAAAAAGATGCTTGGGGTAATTTAAAAATGTTGTCGGCACATAATTTGTTCTACAGAGAATCCTTTATTTAATACACTCAGCACTGTCTGCATCACATTTGGCGAGTAGAAAGCACAGTTTAGCAGATGGGGTGCTAACTAGTGTGTGAAATAAATTGCTGGGAGGTGCTAAATGTAATATCTTAACTTTTCACACCCTAAATAATATATATCAGCATCGACCCAAACTCCAGTATTGCTCAGGCTTTTGTTTGAGGTGTGTGTGTTATTCAGTTATTAAAAAATACTTTGGCCTGTTGTATAAAACATTAGACCTAAATGCATCTTCTAATACCTATCTTTTGAGCACAATTAAACAAGTATGTGGCAATACTAATAAACCCAATGTGTCTTCAGTGCAGTGTGGACATGGTTTTGATAAGCCTCTTTGTATCAGCATTAGTGCAGATATGGCCTTAGTGTGTTTGTTTAACCAAAGTCTTTGCCACCTTGTTCTCTATGCAGACACCCTATTTAACCAGCAGCTAGTGTTTACCCAGCTACTCGAGTCACACAAAAGCCTCAAGACTGGCGCTGTCCTGTTGTCCAACCAATCTCGAATTTTTGCATTAGGCTGACAAGTACTGCCTTTAATCTTTGTGTCAGAATAAGCCAGTGTATAAACAGCAAACTAAATGAGGTCTGTTTGGATGTCCGGTCTGTAAATGCCTGTAAATTGCAATTCCAGTGTTCAGGGACACAATTTAGATGGGAGAGTGCAACCATAAATTCAGCAGTGACTTAGCATGAATAGAAAAAGCTAAAAAGACCATAAGAAATTTGTCTTATATGGAAATCCCCTTTCTATCCATTCTAATCCTGTGGTGACCACAGTGACCGAGGAATCTGGAGTGAAAGGTCTCATTGGATGTAATTCTGAAGTGCTGTTACTATAGTTAAATGCCCATCTAGCAAACCACTGCTGGCCAGTCATCTGGCTAATTTAGCACCAACCAGGAAACCCCTGCCTCCTGTGTGGTCAAGTCTTCTCTCACCAATCAGATTTAGTGATAGAGGGAAAATGATGTGGAATTTTTAACCTCCGTCTTACAATTATAACTTCCCACTTTTTATTTTGTTCAAGAAACTGTTGTTGACTTGTAGTAGATTATGGCATCCTTAACCCTAAGAGTTTTGGCAAACCCTCAAAGCTTGCTTAACAGTCTTGGGGGTGGAAAGCTTTTACCATACTCATGTAGTCACTCTCAAATCCCTTTTGGCTCGATGGCAGCTTTTTTCCCCAGTGGTAAATTTTCTTTGTAGCCTAACTATCCAGATTGTGAGCCTGTTTTAAGCGGAAACAAATGAGTGAAAATAATAGCAGGACTGAAGGTTATGTGCTACTGACTGTCCAGATGTATTAACCAGAGCCTAGAATCACGAAGGCAGTCCTGTGTTTGATGTCTGAGCAGCCGTGGGTTTCGTGGTTAAATCTGCAGAAATGGTTATGAAAGAGAATACGGTATAGTCATAAAGCAGGAATCTCTTTGTTTTATAGTGACAAAATTATGTTATCTTCTCCACTTCTCTTCCTGCACTGAACCCAGGTTAACCGGAAAGGAATCTCGTCAGCTGGCACGCTCCTGACCAGGATCTGTACATTGATCCTGTGGGATGTGGAGTACTTTTTTCCCCATCCCTTTTTAAGCCAAGTAAAGAAACGATGGGGAGTGTTGAGGGGAAAATTGAGTTTACCCATTAAAGCAGCCCTCCTGTTTTTCATATTTCTTCTTTGAACAGAATTTTATTTCCCAGTAGATATTTATCAAAGCTGACACTGACTTGGAACCAATAAAACTTGAAGTTAATGCACCGGTATAGTTGTGTCCTGCATGCCACGGGTCCTTTACACCCAACTCCTGTTTTCCCATCTCTGTCTTTCCCCAAGTTCCTACCCTGCTCCCCGCCTCCTCTTTCTGTCTAAAAGCATTGACTTCAGCAGGGCAGGAAATGAAACTACATTGCCCTGTGACTCCCAGCAGGAGAGGGGAGACCTGGGGAGGGAAAGAGGAAGAGGTTCATGAAGTAAAAGGAGTCCAATACTAGTATTTTTTAGAAAAGGATGAAAAGATGGATAGTGAGGATCGGGATGGAACCGACTCAGCGGAGAGAAAGCTGAGAAGGCCACGAATGTTATTGAGACGGGAAAATATTTTCATAGAGGTGTTTGACTGACAGCAGGCTTAAATTAACTCTCAGCTAGTCCTATCAGTCAAAAAGCGGAATGATTCTACTTATTAAAAACACACATGATAGAAAACCGAAAAGAAACAAACAGCCTCCGAGTAAAGATACGAAAGATGACCTTTACAGATCAAGGACCAGTGGCCTCGCTATCTTTGAAAACTCCTGACCTTCATCCCTCTACCACAAGTCAATGATCTTCTCCTCAGAGGGGCCTATATAAGAGGCTTAGGCCCTCGTGATCCCGCTGCCTGTTTGTTTAACCTCTGCGTGGCTGCCTAAGCTTTGCCCGCAAGAGCTCATTACCTCTCAGCCCTCTATGACTATTTCATCCAGCCATTGTAGCAGTTGGAACATGGGTTTAAGTGTCCCTGATTATGTAGATTGTAAAACCCTTTATACCCACAATATGATGTGATCTTATGCCATGTCAGCACTTATATCTTAAAAAAAAAACCAAACCAGGATTAAGTTTAGAATTGTTGAGCAATGTGTTCAGGCAACATTATTTCCTAAGAGAGGAAAACAGATTCCCAGCATTTCACTGTCCCGCAGCAAGCTCTAATGGAACATAAAACCTGTCATGTCATTACAACCATAATTGGAGCAAAGAAGAGATGGCACAGTGTCAGCATCTTTCCAGACGTTTACCCACAATCCCAGTGCACGAGAATACTTATTAAGCTATTCATTGAAATGTACAGCTGTTTATACCGTTGCATGCATTGTGTAATGATGTTTTGCTACAAGGCTGCTGCCTGTCTCTGTAGATGTATGCAGACTACAGTGAAATAGAAAAAAATGTCTCTGCTGTGGGCATTGGAGCTTATTATTCCTGACATGCTCAGTTGACGTGCTGATTAGAAACGGGCCGGTGCTGATAATTTGGATTGAGACAGATCACTGAACTGTGATTCACGACTGTTTGAGTGGGAGTTTTAAACAATAATGGATTCGGTTTTGAAGTTTCTCCTGCTGGTACCGTTCAACAGTTTGGGCTTCTCAAGGCAGGGACTTGTGATGGAGTTTGGCAGAGCAGCATTTTGTCTAAACTCTCTTTCTCCATCTGTGTGCTCTTTGTCAACATCTCAATCTCATCCCCCTCATTCTCATAGAGATTTCTAAACCAGATGGTTTGTCAGGAAAGCGTGTGAGTTGTATATATTTCAGTTATATCCTGGAGCGGGTTCTGTTCTCCTCACTTTAATTTTTATTTCTTTAGTTGTCTGTCAGGACAGCAGTGACCCATTGTCCCGTGCTGCCCTCAAGTTGCACTCGCTTGGATTAGTTAGTTAATTTACTCTTTAATTTAAACCTGATTTAACTCTAGCCAGCTGGCTGGCTTAATCCCCCTCTCCACTCATGATAGCCCTGAGCAGGAGTGGACATTGTCCTTTGTCTTGATATTTGTTCTTGCGTGTATGTGAGTACACAGCCTCTCCAAACACGTGTAGCTCACCAACATTAACAAACTTCCAAGCAACTAAGCACTCGTTAGGATTGCTACAAACAACTGACACTCTTCCATTCATTTGTTGTTATGCAAACCGTGTTCCTCCGACGGTCAAACGATTGCCGTGTGCTTACACTTTGTGATAAACCGAAGATTTACTGGCTCGGAGTGTTTACTTTAGTTTTATGAAGTAATTCCTGTTCACAAGAAAAGAAAATCACAAAAGCACAAAGCCAGTGTCTCATATGTTTATCTTGATAAATTGACTCTTTGATTTTTTTTGTTTGATACTTTTGCTGAACTGGTTTAGACTAAAGCATTTTAGGTACATCCAAATGAGATAAGCAAAGTGCGCTTGGACGGAGTTGAAGGGTAAAGCTATAGCGAGGCGATATATTTAGAAATGGGCTCCTTGCTCGCTGTAGTCCTGTGAGTTTATTTAAGGAAAGCATAATTTTCCTGCCCACTGCCCTCCATGTTTAATTGGCACAAATAACTCGTTGCTAATGAGTTTACTGTAAGACTGTAAATGTGTTTAGGGAGTCCTGGAGCTGTGGTGCTCACTGAATGAGTTGCTATTACTCAGTATACAAAATGTCCCCTGAAATGTGCAGTGAAGACTCCTCACTTTTAATCTGACAATTATTCATTTTTGAAGTGTTTAAGCTTTCCTGACTCATGCATAATAAAACTAGAAGGGAAAACAGTAATTAAGAGTTTAAAGACAATAGGAGAAAGGTGTTTTACTTCTGGTTACACAGCAGATAGCAGCCTACATGTTTACCCTTGGCCTGTGCATGATTGGTGGTATGCATTTTCAAATGTGCACACCCCATGTCCCGGTGTTGGTGGTCTTGGAAAGCCACCAAGATCACCCGGCTGCTCTGTAATGTGAAAGCAATTAGCAGCCGGCAGTTTTACACAGTGCCGATATGCGTGGAATAACAAAGGGGAATGTAGGTCACCAGTAAGCCACAGGTACTCAGTGCGGCCGTTGCATTTTTTTGGACCATGTGCAGTTACTTCAAACTATTGCGGCCTGTTGATCAATAACAATTAAGGATACGATGTTTTGAGAGATAAAGGAGATCACATATACTAAATAGGTACCATACTTCAATACATGTGTAACCAAAGGGTGTATTTTGGATTCTTGCAAAAATTTATAGTGAAATTTCTGATGTAAATAGGTTTGTAATGAGGTAAAAGCCAGATTTATTCAGCTCCCTGCAGACCTCTTTGATGTCTTCACCCTCCGTTTACTTCATCTGACATTCATTTTAATGAGACAGACATTCTCCCGATAGAGATCTTTCACTTTATGTAGGAATACAGTAAATCGGTGCCACACGCATATACACTTTGGCTTAGATTGGGACCCTTCTGTGTCAAATTGTAGTTTTGTGGGTGTGTTTATAGTATTTGAGCAGGGTGCATGCCCTCTGTCACATCTGGCAGCTTGTGGTTTTTTTCATGACCTGCTAAATGAGGAGAAAAATACTCCCAGATGCCTTCAGGAATACTCACCTGGTGTTGCTGTCCTTGTTTTCTCTCTCACACTTGGTTGTTCTCATTGTTCTCTGCAAAACATGCACATACACGTGGACTCATTCACACAATGCTTTGAATAGCATGCAGTGTTGTTCTCCTTTTTTTTTCACAACCACGATCAGAATATGCCTGTCTTTTTTTTTTTTTTTTTTTGCCCTAAAAGCAG
>VUQH01002424.1:14706-27997 GCA_015106775.1 Etroplus canarensis
TTTTTAATTTTCCTTTTTTTTTTTTTTTTTTTTTTTTAGCCTAACTGAGGGGGTAAACATACATGAAAGCTTGAGTGCAGCCTGCCTGAAATATGAGTAAGATATTCAAGTAAGATATTCTGTACTTGTGTCCCAGTATAACCCAAGATGTCAGATTAAGACAAGACAAGAACAGTTCGACCGGGTTACATGCATGGCGCGAGCAACCACAGCCTCTTCACATGGTAAAGTCATTTTCACTGCAGCCTCTGTGGGGAGAGGAGACCAGGAGCAGCGTCCACCCCGCCCCTCACCTCAAACCCCCAGCCGGCATATTTCGGCTATCTGAAGGGAGCAGAGCTGAGAGATATCAGCCTTGAGAGCTGAAAAGCAGCTTTTGTCTCAAGTGACCCACCAAGACCTCTGCCTGCCAGCAAATCATAAACTACGCGACTAGAAACACAGGAGTGCACAACGAGAAGGGGGGGGGATTCAAAAATATCAAAGGCATGAAATAGAAAATACAAAGCAGAATAGTTCCTAGTACATCAGACTAACCGTTATAGAAAGCAGTGCACTTTTGACTAGTGCGACAGATCTTCAGGGGTTTGGCTGCTCTCTTACATTGTGGTGTAAGAGAGAGTGTGTCTTTGACAGTTTTTTTTTTTTCAATCTTCTCTTGAATTTAGTACAGGCATGCAGTTGTTACCTTGCGGGCAAATAAATGTTGCCGTTGATAGAACTATTAACATTTGCCACATTTATTTGCTTACTGTTAGACCACTTGTTTGGGCTAAATTTCTATTTAATTTAATAGGAAATTAGTAGCACCTAGATGTAGCTGGACCTCACTTCTTCTAAAGAGTTTTACTGGAGGACCCATCGACACTCGTTGCCGCTGCAGACACCAGCACATCAGTTAGCTGAAGGGGGATGCAGTTTGAAATTTTGCTCACTTGCGCTTCATCCTTGTTTAGCTGGCTCATCCATACCAAAGGGACTGAACCTGTCTTTTTCCTAACAAGGGAAGAGGCATTTTTCTTCTCTCTCTTTTTCTTAGTTCATCTGGCCAAAGGGTTGATGGGCTAATGCCAGTATCATGGTGTCCATTATCCGTCTGTCCATCTGTCTACAATTCACAATAAAATTTGCAAACGATGATTATCACCCAAATTATGTTCAAGGTCATATTTGTCATTTTGCGAGCACGTTTCTATTTTAACAAGAATCACTACTTCTAAGAGTATTGGTCTGGATTGTAATGCTCATAAAATGAGTGTTTACATGTGTCCCTCTGCCATCTATACATAAATGCCATCATTAGGTTTATTTATGGCATAATGTCCTAAATTGTGTTGGGGCCTGTTAAGAATGAGGCCCGTTGTCCGGGATATGACTATATGCATGCCTTCTCGACCTCTCAGTGGATTTTAAATCTTATTAGTTTGTGCAATACAGCCAACCAATGAGAAGAAAACATCTCACTTTCTTTCTGTACTTCACACATTACAATAACCTGTGACACTTTGCTTTTCTTTACTACTAGCAGCCTCTTATCTGTAACAGTTGGCTGAGTTCAGCTGCTTGAAGAGTAACTACAACACGTCATGTCAATAGAGCATCTCTGCATCAGTTTCAGAGGGAAAAAGAACTTCTGATTTTTTTTTTTTGATATTATGAAAATGATATTATCATAAATCTAAATACCCTGGAATAGAATAGTACCTACCATTCCTGGCTGCCATAGCCATCTTTTCTTTCTTTTCTTCTATTTTTTATGTTATCTTTCCACTCTGATGCTTTAGTGATACATACTTTTTATTCCATGTTTTTTCAATGTCTTAACAGTCTTTTCATCATATCACTGGATTTCATAGTTACCACAGCTTTTTGTCATTTGCATTCACACCTCTTTCTCTTACTAAGGCAGGAAGAAAGCAGCCCTAGCTGAGGAGTAGTTTTGGGTGCAGTGTCTATCAAAGCAAGGCTCAGAACTGAGATTTAGTGGGCTTACTGCCTTTCACTCTTAACCTGTCATTTCAGAATTTCCAGGTTTCACACTAGATAGACTTTGGGTAAACAATGAAACACTGCTGTAGCCAACGCATTACAGCTACGAGGAGAGTCAGACAGGATTTAGACAACAGTGTAATCCCACTGCCTACTTGTGTATTTACACCAACATCTTGCTTACGGTATGTAATTCTTATTTATTTAGGTTTCTGACACAGTTGCATTTAGTATGTCTAATTTTAATGTAATCAGACCAAAATAAGACTTAAAGGATTTTTTGGTACTGGTTGAAAAAGACAAATTTTATATTCTCCTTTATGGATGATTTCTGTATGTCTAGCTACTCTTGACATTAAGTCAAATACCACATCTGAGTTTACCCTCTGCAGCTATGTCCCAAAGTTTAACCCTCATCCCTGCTTTGTACTGATATTCTTTCTCCGTTTCTGTTGTAGTGTTGTGCTTTGAATGTGTTTTACTTTTACTGTGGCTGGTAGGACTTTGAACTCTATTATCTACAAGCAGCAGATATTAAGACATCAGAGCAGTGTACCCTAGTGAGTAGAAAAGCCCCTGAGTGACTTCAGGTCCTTAGTTCAAGAATCTTTGTTGGTGAACACCCATGCCCTTCAAGTGTCCCTAAACAGCACTGTCAAGCCCTTTGAGAGCTCTTCATACATTGACCCTGCACCCTGATGCCTCAGTAGAGTTGGGGAAATGAAAAGAAAAAGTCCCTACTAGGATCTGTAAAGTAACCCATGCAAATCGGTACACTTCCTCGGAATCTGACTCGACCTAGTCCCATAAGTGCTGCTGGACCACCAAGAATAGAGTCAGACCTACTGTGTGGCTTCCATTCAAAATAAACACTAAGGTTTTTTTTTTTTTTTAATTTCCTGCCCTTTTACAAAAAATTTTCTGTTGGGCACATAAACTTTTGTGGTTGACATGTTTCATAAATTATTTTGATGTACAGTATTCTATAAAATGTATTTATGTCTTAAAAACAACTTTGACCTATACTTCACCCATTGGAATCTAGTTAACTTGTTACCTTAGTTTGGCTTACAGTAAAGCTTTGCAGGAGTCAAAAGGACAAGCAAACAGACAGCTGTTGTTTAATTTTAAAATGATGACAAAATGCCAATTGCTGTCTGAAATGCCTGTCTGCTCTTTGAGTGAGGTGACCACATTTAACTGCTTTTGGCCTCACCGATTCACTGTGAAACTGTCTTGATTTAACTTGACGTGGCCTCTCTATTTTGAGCAGTTATTTACAGGCCCCCAGGTCCCACTAATTCTTGTCTACACAGCTGCAATTTTGTCTGTGTGTATTTAATGTGAGGTTCACAGGACATTAGAAGCTGCTGAACCATCAGTCAGGCAATGATGCATTTCAGCACCAAAGCATCTTCTTGTTTCTATTTTGCTATGTTGAATAAAGCACCGTTGGGATACCTACTGTATAACACACTAGTTAGGCTTAATGACCCTTACAGCTCATGTTGTGTTTGTGTAGACAGTATGTTGGTATGTCTTGCAGAAGCTCTTGTATTTATCCAGCACAAATACAATACAAACATAATCAGAATTATAATCAGAATCCTTTATTAATCCCAGGCAGGGGGGGGATTGTTTAATTGGAGCATAAGCATCGGAATATCACATTTAGACCACATCCACAGATGTGGGGAGTCATTTTTCAAAAAGTGGAAGGTTAGCGTGTGAGATGACTATTGGTAATCATTTAAAAAAATTTATTGAACCCTACTATATGAGGAATGGATGGGTTTTAAGAGGTAGTTAATTGAAGAGCTAAAGAGAGGAAAGGACTGTGTGAATGAAGGGGACAGACTGAGCAAACGAGAGTGAAAGAGAGAAGGGCACATCTTTTATGAGGCATGGAAAATGGGGTGAAAGGAGGAGAGAGGGGGAGTTGATGCCTGCAGTGGGTCTGAATAGAAGGACCCCGTGTCTTCTTTAATGTTAAATGAATAACTCCTGACCTGACACAGGCGTCTAATTGGTATAACCACCAGTTGGATGGAGTGCCAGGTTGGCTTCATCGTGGGAAAGTGAGAAAATACACACATTCTGTCATTGCTGGATTAAGTGCTGGTGAATGTGTACATGCTGTACGGAAATTTTAGGACCTTTACATTTTTAGCACTTCATCATTCAAGGAACAGTGCAGAGAGAGGAGTCTGATCAGTCCCAGGTTCATGACATAATAACTCAGAAGCAGAAAAAGCAGTATGAATTCAATAAGAATACCCAACTAACTGGACTGGCTGATTATTTTTCTACAGGCTAAGGATGGTTCTTCAAACATATATTGAACATATTTTGGATATATTTCTTAAAACACTTCTGGAGTTTGAATGATACAGTAAGTTATTGTCATAGTTAAATTCTTGAATGCAGACAGTTTGACCTCCAAGTGATACATTAGAAAATAATTCCCTACCTCTGCATTCACTGGGGGATCCATTGAATGGTTTAAGTCCTGATTCTGCCTTTTAACTCATCAGACAAAGGCCAGTTTCTCCCTAAACACTGGATGTTCTATTTTTCCACTGCTAATTTATTTTCAATCCAAACATTGTATACACAGTTGGTCTGACTCTGTGCTAACTTCAAGTTCAAGGGATCAAACCGTACAGAGACGTGAACCAGAAATTATCCTAAAGCTGCACAAACCCAGGCAAAAGTAACAGACTTGTTGATCCTCATTGGGACTGGCAGCAGTAGCAGTCCATTCACTGTACAAGAATATATTTGAATTAGTGCTACTGTCAATACTCCATGAGTTTTAAACAATCTCTGCTTAATAGCTGAATGCCTAGTAAGTCCCCTGCCTTACTGTGGGGGACCTCCCATGTTTGGGAAAAGAAGGAGCCTTTGGCCTACGAGCCTGTAGGATGCCCTGTGCTTGAATGACAGGGAAGAAGGAGGTGCTGTGGTAGGTGGAAAGGAGATGGCTGAAAGAGGCAGCTCAAGCAGAAAGAGAGGGAAAGGGGTTAAGTGGAGGCAGGTGTTCAGTGACAAACCTTACAACCCCCACCTCTCTTTCTTTTACTCTAGTTCACTCCTCCAACAGTGGTCCACTGAGACTTTAGAAAACTAGCCCCAAGAACAGACACTTGTTAGTCACTTGCCTCTTTCTCTTTTTACCTTCTTTTGTTAGCTCTTATCCAACCACCTTATCCTTCTGATCTAATCTTTTCCACCAAATTGCACCCTTTGCCTTTTATCCCAGGTTTCTTTCCATGGTCTCCCCTGTGTGCTTTTTTCGCCATTGCTGCAGGACCACCTGGCGCTGCGGTTTGAAATGATATAAAACTCCTGTTGCTTAAGCAGATAGACAGCTTTCCCCACTGCCTGACCCAGCTGGCAAATTAATTTAGATTGGACTGACTTAAAAATCGTGTTCTCTCATTGTGTTCCAGCAGTTATTAAAATCCAACTCAGGACTGGAGCAGAATAGTACACAAATCCAGTTTTGATTGTTGGAAAAACAGGGAGTGCATGATTGATGTCATTTTGTAATTTTGTTAAATGGAATTAAATCAGGCTGATTATACATTTTCCCATTAAAATCTAATGTAGTTATCATCTCTTCCAGTGGCTTTCAGTTTTTGGCATGCCACTATCACATTTTCTTAGGTTGATTGTGCCATTTCTGTGGAGTGCTTCATGATTAAGGTGCCCTTTTCCGGCTTGCCAAGAGCAGCCCCACTTCATCTGTCACACACAGCCCCTTTGAGGAAATATTGTAGAATATGTGCAGGTTTCAGAAGGAGTTGGTGAAAAGTTTAAGTTTGCTTATGTCGGATAATACTGCTTTCATTACTACCTGGAAACCTGAGGGCATTTTCTAAAGTATGCATAATTCATGTGGAATTCAGTTTTATAATTTGCTGCCCCAGTCATAAGATCTAAAATACTTGGTGTGGAGGTTTATAACGACAGTGTTAAGCTTTACTTGTACATGTAAAGTCAGCATAGATGAGCCAAGAGGGATTCTTAGTAGCAGAAGCCATAGTTTCTGTTTTATCTTCTTAAGCATGACTCACAGTGTTAATATTGTGTGAATGTTGTGCGGGCGCATTTAGTGTGATTGGAATGCTCAGAAGTTGGGGGTCTTTTCTTCTGTTAAAAAAATACAGTGCAAGTCGGTCCGTGGTGACAAGATGGTGATGTTTTGGCCTTTCTGTTGGATCTTGTCCCCCACTGACTGATTCTTCTTGTTCTCTCCTTGAGCAAATTCAAACAGCTGTCGATTTCAGTAAAACATCTGGAAGAACAAAATCTGCAGCTGTTTTTGTTTGGTCTGAAGGCCTGAATCACCAGGTATTATCATCCACACACATTCATGTGCACATACTCACCTTTTACTTCCAAACGTGAACAAATTTGAGGATGATTTTGTCTGCGTCACAATTACACCTCTGCGTCGCTTTCAGTCACTTTCTCTTATAATCTCCATGCCATCATTCAAATGCTTTTTTGTGGACTGGATTCCTTTTCTTAAAGAATGTGTTTAAACAACAAACACTTCAAGAAATACATATCAAGTGAATGAGTGGTTTCTTAATGATCCGGGGCTTTCAGAGGCTCCAGTGCTCCAGGAGTGAGTACTACTGATAGACGTAAATGGATAAGAGGCAGACTCAGAATAGAAACAACCACAACAATTCACTGCATTCTTTTTAAGTCTTTAATCAGTACTAGTGTAGAGTTTCCCATAGTCAACAAGCTCTATCATGAGCTAGCGTGTGTTGTTGTGTTACAACACTGTGAAGTTAATTCCAATAAGTGGTTCAATTGCAAGATTATCAATCGATCGGATATTGATAACCTTGCTGTTGTGAGATAATAATAATCTTATTCAATTAATTTTATTATCTAAGATGTAAAGCTTCCCATCATTTTGGCAGGGCTTTCTTTCTCTCTGTTTTTCACACACACACACACACACACACACACACACACACACACACATACACACACACCGTCAAGGCAAAATGTCTGTCTACTCTAACACAAATCAGGCCATGATAACAAGGTCGCCACTTCACGGCTGCTGCATTACCTTAACTGGTCTCCATTTGTGATAAAGAGCCCAGACCTTATCGATATGTTATCACTCACAGGAAGAGAGGCAGTATGCTAGACGGCAGTAGTTTGAAGTGAGAGGGGGAGTGAAAATTCCAATGGAAGCAGCTCACTCTAATTCAGTTAGTTATTTAATTATTTGGATAATGCTTTCTCTTATTAGTAGTTTTGTAGCTCCTTATCTGACCAATCAAACCTAATTCAGGACTGAGTTCTGCAAATGTCCAGGCCCAAGACAAAGAAGCGAATCCAGAGGCCAGGATGTATTGCACTGTACAATCTAATACAGTTTATCATAATTTAAAAAAAATAAAATTAGACAACATTATTAGACTTTTATTGTGGTGCTAGGGTTTTACTTGCAGTTTTTTTGCCCTTGCAGAATGGCTATAATCCAATATTACAAAGTGGTTTCATAAGGATGTGTTCCAGTTTATCATTTTGCTCTCATTAAGTCATTAAAAATGGTTAAGTATAAGATATTGCCAGGGTTTGCTGACAGTGAAAAAGAGGAGAGACAGACACGAACAGTGACCCTTCAATCGACCAGTGTGCATTATGTATTGCTATCTTAAGCCTGATATGGGTCTTAAGGAAGTTTTTGGTCTGAGTGGTCTATTTTTAGGTGCGTCTTTGTGACCATGCAATGTGCTTGTGTAAATTCAAGCATGTGCAAATGCTGTGTAAGCACTGTTTTTATTTTTCTACATTTATGTAAATCTGACCCCGTGGTCTTGTGGGCCAGTCGGTAAGCCATACAATAATAATGTTACATGTTTCTGGGGAAGAGGGAGAGTCAGGAGGAGAATGGAGGCTAGCACCCGAGGTGATTGTGATCCAGAGTTTGGAGGGAGAGAAAGCCGAGCAGGAGGGCAAGAGGTTATTGGATTCCTCCGGTTTGCTCCAGAAATGACTTTTCCATGACTCCAGGTATGTGATCCTGGCTGAGCCCGGGGATATCCTCTGTTTATGCTCAGGCAAAGACCCACAGATTTGGCGTCCTGGTATTCACCTGATTAAAATGACCTTTTTGTGTAAACTAAGCTGGCGGCTTGTGAGCGGTGCTCACACACATGGGACCTTTTGGGACCTGGACATTGTATTAGTTACACAGACAGGATTTTTTTATACACACACTGAGGGCACTGTGTATGCTTAAGCCACATCATCATAGAAATTAAAAGGGAAGAAAACTGTAGAAGACTTTCTGTGTTGAACACTGGTGCACCAGAACTTATCTTTATCCGCAGTATAGATGTTCGTGTGTTCTCTAGATCATGTGGGGACAGTTCTTAACACCAGGCGGAAAGGATTAAACAGTAATAGGGTAAGGCCCGTGGAAGCATACTGTTTTTATGGTGGTGGAGTAAGAGGACATACTCCATCAGTAATCAGTCTCCTTGTCATCCCTTGTTTTTAGGTTTCCTTTTGTCCTCCACCATTCTTCTTTTGCTACAGGATGTCTGTCTTTAATGTTTTATCTTATCTGATTGTCAGTGTTTTTATGTATCCTCAAGTTTTTGGTTAGTCTGTCAGACTCTCGTGAACAAGATATCTCTTGAACACCTCGAGGAAATTCCTTCAAATTTGGTGCAAATGTTAACAATAACTCAAGGATGAACTGATTCGATTTTGGCAGTCAAAGGAACTGTAAGCACATCTCCATCCCATTCTCGTGAATCTGTTATGTAGCCTTGATGGTATTCCATTCCAACTGCCACAAGTATTCACTCTGACTCAAAGATTAACTGAATTTGAAAGTCTAAGTTCAGTGTGACCTCACAAAACACATTAAAAATTAGGATGGGATAAAATGATGATGTGAGGACATTTTAGGCCTGAAAGGTCAAGGCTGAAAAGCGATGTCTATAAACTTCAATTTGTCTTGTTGACATATAACCACGAGGCAGTAATTCTAGTTTCCCTTGCCTTGTTGTCCTTGTCTGTTTTATGTGCTAAGGTCAAGTAGCTTGGAAGCGCTGGTTTCAGCCTGGATCAGAATATAAAACTAAAACCTCACCTTCTCCCTGATTTCAAGAGCAACATGTGCTTTTAAGGTTTGTGTGTGAGTATCTTGCGGTCGGTAAATCATTGCTGACGGCTGTCATATTGTTATAATGCGGCATCTTTCTTGAGAGCAGCCGGTTCTTATACTTGTGGTCTTCTTATCCCCCTGGCAGCCATAAATCCTGGCTCGTCTTGCTGGCTGTATTCAGGTTGCATCTGCTGGTAGCATGACACCTGTACAGATACAGTCAGTGCACACTGTCACTGGCTATATAGGCAACACTGACCTAGTGTGTTGTGTTGATTCCACCCTCTTCTTGTATCCCAGGAATCTTTGTGTGATAGATTTGTACAACAATCAGCAAATACAGTGTAAGTGAAGAAGGGTTGGGTTACAGTAGTTTGACTCAAAATCTGGAAGAGATCACAGTATTATGCATGTGAAAAACCAGATACCCCTGAAATACAGTTTTCTTGGTCTGAGAACTGTGCCTGACTTACAAAGACCTCAGATATTACACAGTTTGGCTACCTTGAACAGCCCCCTTGCCAAGGTGAAAATGAAAACATTTGACGATTATATTGCAGCCAAAACACAGAAAGGTCTAAATGTAAGATGAAAATATGCAGCAATGAAATCTTTGTGAATTCGAAGATATCCTTTGGCACTCATTGAACTGAACTTCTTTTAGAGGTCATCAGTGTTTACTTCCTCAACCAGATAAGATTATCTGAAGGGGATATTTTTGAACCATGAAACAGATTTATTATTGTTTATTCAAATGGTTGCATTTAAAAAGTTTATTTGGCTGTTGATTCTTAAATTCAATAACTTTATAAAACAAGGAACATGTTACAAACCAAATTCTAAAATACAGCAATACTTGAATATTCTGTGCACTTTTCAGTCTTATTTTAATGCTGTCCCAACTTTTCTGTAATGTGTTGTAGCCATCATAATCTAAATTTGTGTATATTAACAAAATACAATTAAGTTGGTCAGTAAAACAACTGATCATTTTTTCTTTGTAGTTTTGTGAGTTAAATGAAGTTTCAGGGGAATGAACATATCACAAATATTTGTTTTTATTGCATTTTGGAAAATATCCCAACTTTCCTGGAAATGGGGTTAGCTGCACTTCGATTGTCGAACACAGAAATTGGAGTAATAGGATTAACACATGTCTGCAGCAATATGCTTTCCTGGGGGGGCATACTGGTATAGAGAACAGCATCCCTCCTCCCATATTTGTGTATCAGTTATCACACCCCCATACAAAACCTCACACCAGGTAGTCGGGAGTGCATAACTGACTCCAGATCAAAGTCACAGCAAGGCTACCCCCAACCTCGAGTCAGAATGGAGTAGGAGTGCAACACTGTATGACCCTGTCTAAATGTTAGTACAGTGTACTTGGCAGTGTAGACCCATCAGACATTCTGACCTGTAGCTTATCGGCATTTCAAACTTCTTATGGAATCAGCTTGCCCTTTAATACTTGTATTGCATTTATCTAAAACTGGTTACCATTTTCAGAAGGAAAAAAAAGATGAAATCTGTTGCCAGTATATTAAAAAGCTGGCTTTCTTCGTTGGGCACAGGGCTGCAGAGGACACTGGGAGGAGTGGGAATGTCAAGACAAAGACTACCAGTAGAGAAGGAATGCTGGTGTCCTGCTGAGCTAATCCTAGCTTGAAGAAAGAAGAAAATGTGGAAAGCGAGGGAGAGAGAGGGAGGAGACGAAATGATGGCAAAGGAAGGTCCCAGGGTTTTGGGGAGAAATGGAAAGGGCTGCTTGAGAAAAAAATCCTCTTCCCATTCACTAGTTTCATTCTAACTTTCACCTGCTTTCTCTCTATTGCTCCAGGGTGTTCTCCTTTCCGCTGGTGGTCCAACTGGTCTCTGTTCAGTTATCGAGGCATTTGGAGTTAATGAGACAGCTGTACTATTTTAGAGGTGAAGTCCTTTAGATCAGCTTTGCTCGGTCTGCATGGCCCAGTGCTCACTTGTCCTTTTAGTCCCGAGGGGAGTGAGTAACGCCACTCTCACCCTCAAGGGCCATTTATATGGAAACAAATGCCCTACCTCAGCCTGCTTTGTTTATGACTGGTTGGATGATTTTAGATTAGATCAGGCCTCTTTGGTCATTAAATCAATAAGGACTCCCTGTGCGTACGTAGTCAAGTGTGCTGAGAACTCCACATAATGTCCAGGTCTTGGAGGCAGTTCTCATTTGAATATTTGGCATTAAGTGATGCATCTTTCTCTTTCTTTGGAAATCTTTGCCTGTTTTTCAAATGGGCATATAAAGATTTTTTTAAAAATTTGTTTGTAGACAGTTAAACTGCTGTGCTGGTGATGTACAAGCAGTTATGTTTTCAATCTGAGCATGAGAAGAGACAGAGTCTGAGCCTTTTGATTTAAAGCAGATCTTCAAAGCCTCAGTATGAATGTTGGAGAGGGCTTCAGCATCAGATTGACCCCCACCCCCCCCCAGATAGGAACCAGACCACGGGAGCTTAGGGAACATGGACTCAGACTTAAAATATCCTAGAAAACCAGTGGCATGCAAACACTGAGCCTGCTTCAAAGATGCTGGGGGCAAATCTCATTGGACTTCAGGAAATGTGTCTAAGTAATTTGCGTTTGTATTTTAACTTTAAAGCCTTTGTATATTCACCCTAAAACAAATATGATCCTACAGAAACCATGAAACATGGCATTGCCATGACACATCTACCCACTGCACTTGTAGGAGAAGCCAGCATGCTGCCTCGGTGGCTAAATCCAAACCATTTCCTGTCCAACTTCCTGCGCCAGGCCTCCTGGTTTTCTCCTGTCTGGTCCAAGCTTGAAGCAATTACAAGCAGCTCAGGGGAAATCACCTCCCTTTACTTTGTGCTCTGGCTCATTTTTCACAAAGCCGCCAACTCTTTTAAAGTGTTGACAGAAACATTAAACACAAAACCTCCGTCACTGACAAATGTTGGGACGAAGGTGAGTTCATTTCAGGGAAAATAAAATCAAGACGAGTCCTCAAAAGTTGAAAATGGAACAATTCAATTTAGGATGAGATGAGATCAAGTGTGTCATTTTTGTCAAAAAGAAATATAGGCATCTTTAAAGAGGAGGTGTGTAATTATAGTGTTCATCTGCAATAATGAACTGCACACTTACATAAAATGCCAGCGTGCCTTTTGGAAAAGTTTTTGCCAGTTTTAGTTGTGAAATGTTACAGTACATGGTGCATTCCTGTGGAAGAAAGATTTACAATTGAACATCTATACCCTGATTTAGCTCTTGTGTTTGACTGCAAGACGAGATGTTTAAAAGGGTAAACTGAGCAGGGAAAGTAGAGAAATGTGATTCATGGACAGTTCAGTGTTTGTTGTGGTGACTGGTCCAGACGGATTTCCACAGCGACTGGAAACTGAAGACAGGATTTTTATAAGCCCACCACTTTTCACTCCTCACAACCCATCTCACACAGAACAGAGGTCAGCATTTCCTTGTCCCTGCTGCCTCTGCTTTTCTTCTTTCTCTTTCTTGCTTACCTTTTTTGATTTCTTCCATGCTTATTATGTCTCAGGCTGCTTTTTGGCTAAGAATTTATGTCTGCACCCAAATCCAGAAGGCTAGAACATTGGATCTTTGTTCCTACTTTAGGCCAAATGCTTGTTTAGGGGAGTGTGTTTTTATTATTTGCAGGTATTTAAAAAAATGCTGCAGCAGCACAGCAACATCTTGCTCTTTGCTCTTTGGGTGTGCCTAGGCTGAAGGTTCTTTTTTTTTAAATCACTGAATTCCTTGATGTACAGATTGCACAAGGAGAAAATATTAGAAAAGAAGGAAGTGGAGTGTGGTCGTTAGAGGTTGGGAAAGTTCTGGCGGGACATGGATTTCATTATGGTTTCCCGTGTGAGTGGTTGTCCTCCACGGAAGAGGGCATTGTTCTGCTCTCTGCCCCCAACTCAGAGCTCCTACACGGGTAGGCTTGTTAGAATGATGGCCTCCTGTAGAGGCGGCTGGGCGAGGGTTATCAAAGGACAAGGGAGCCTTTTGGTGTGCTGACAGGCGGGCAGGTCAGACACTGTGATGTGTGTGTGGGTGTGTGTGTGTGTGTGGGTGTGTGTGTGTGTGTGTGGGGGGGGGGGGGGGGGGGGGGCGGGCGCC